>CAHIKZ030005408.1:350000-372500 GCA_903632075.3 Acanthosepion pharaonis | reverse complement strand
GAGAGAGAGAGAGAGAGAGAGCGAGAAAGAGAGATAAAGATAGAGTTAGATATAGATAGATAGATATATAGATAGATATGATGCGACTGTGACATAAATATCTATATAGATAAATATGATCAAACGGAGATATCTGTATTTCTTTCTCTCTATCTATATCTCTGTATTGTCCCCCCTCTCTCTCACTCTCTCCCTATATATATATATATATATATATAGATAGATAGATAGATAGATAGATAGATAGATAGACTGAGATTGTACCTTGTCCAAATTACGAACATATCTTAAAATCCTTTTAATCATGAAAATGGCAATAAATGCAATGGAAGAGGGAGAGAGAGAGAAAGAGCAAAAACGAGAAAATCAGTGTGTGGGCGCATGTGTGTATGCGTGTGCGTGTATGTGTCGAGGAAGGCAGCAAGCACAAATGACTCGTATTGCTCGACAAATCCCACCCTACTAGCTTGAGCATTTCCTCATTTAAATGAGACTGACACATAACCCCCGAGTCGCTCCACAGGTAAGCCATAGCGGACACCTGGCCAAAAGAAGAAAAAAAAAAAATAAATAAATAAAGAGAGAAAAAGAAAGAGGACAAATTAAATAGGTAAAGGAAAATGTCAGCCGTTCATACTGGATCAGAATTTTTTTTTTTTTTCAATTGCGCCAACGAGAAAACTGAAACGACATTCATTGACTTCTTTCAGTTTCGTCTAATTTACTTAGACAAAGCTCCGTTCATTTTCTTTCTCGAAAGCTGTGGGACGTAAGTTGTTTGTTTGCATTATTAACAAACACACTTATTTTCAGTTAATTGCGTAACGGTTTCAATGTCAAGATACTGCACTGAGCTTTGTCTGTTGCAAACGAGAAAAAAAAAACAGATGTAGGGGGACTATGTCAGATGAAAAAAAAAAAAAAAAAAAAACATTTGCCTGCTCAAATCAATATTCAAAACCTAACTCTCATTCGACCTCGGACACTTACGTCAATAGGAAATAAGCACGCATAGATACAACCCAGGCTACAGGCGAGTAGGAATAAGTGTCAGCCAAAAATTATTTTTCAACTATTATATGTAGTCATTTGTTAACTAATTATTTATTTATTTCCTTGATATTAGTCAAATTTCTTATGTTAACAGTTTGTCACTCACACTCACACGCACACACACACACATATATATATATATATATATATATATATATAGATATATAATTTTGAAGACACCCCCAGAATTGGCATGAGATCAACTTGACAGCAGAGTAAAAAATGTATATAGTCAGAGTCATTGAAAAAAGAATAAAATCAATTATCAAACTTATACTTTGAGAAACTTTTGCAACAGATGTCAAAAATTTGTGCAGCAGTAATCAAAGCTAAAGGAGGATATTTTGACGAGAGCAAATTTAATCATAAAATCCTTTTTTTTTTTTTTTGTAATAATAAAATTTCTAATGAAAAATTATCTTACTTTTTTAAAAAAACATGTACAGTGTAACCCGGATGTAAGAGAGTTGTCGGGACCGGAGAAGAAGTCTCTTATATCCGGGTTTCTCTTATATCCGGGTTTGGTCTATTTTGTTTAGGTAAGTATGGGAACACTTTGGGACCAGAGAAAATCTCTCTTATATCCAGGTTTCTCTTATATCCGGGTCTCTAATATCCGGGTTACTCTAATTTAAAGTACAAAACAACTGCTTTTCGGTCCAATTTAAAAAAAATTACCAGGGTAGCGTTAAACTTTTGAACTGTATATATATATATATATATATATATATATATATATATATATATATATATATATATATATATATATATATGCCTATATATATATATATATATATATAAATATAGATAACTAGACTCGTTTTTGAAAAACTCGAATTTTTGATTTGCTAATCAAATCAATCTCGAGGAAAAAATGTTTTAAAAAAAGAAAGAGCTACAAACATGAACTTCTGCCGACAAAAAAATCGCACAGATGCAGGTCTGAAGCCCAAAGAAAAAACCCCGATACGAGTAAACAACTAACTAACAAAAGAGCTCAATACAACCGTAGAGCAGACCTAGATACATTTAGTGACAGACAAACCTACCTTTCATTTTTTAAACGGATCGTCAGGGAAAGTTTGGCCAAACTTTCCCTGACGATCCGTTTAGGTGAAACCTAGGTAGGTTTGTCTAACTACCAGGTGTATATATATATATATATATATATATATATATATATATATATATATGCAGAAATATAGTTTTACGGTGTGCTATATTTATGGGATAAAGTGCTCAATATCAGAGATAGAGGCTTGTGAAGAGATTGATAGAGCGTATGTAAATATGAATATAAAAGTGAACATTGGAGTCAACACTCAGAGGCGACAGGCTGTTTCATGCTAGGCCCAACCGCCAGGTGGCCTGACGATTGCATCTAGCATGAAACAGCCTGTCGCCTCTGAGTGTGGACTTCAATGTTCACTGTTCACACACGCACAAACACACACAGGCGCGCGCACGCACATATATAAACGCGTCTGGTTAAATAAATTACAAACATTATATCTCCTTGTTTTAAAAATAAGCAGATATAATGTTTGTAATTTATTTATTCAGACAGACCGAAAAGAGAAATTTCTGCCTAAACCCCCCCCACACATACGCACACAGACACACACACATACACACACAGACACACACACACACATATCGTCAGGCCTGACGATTGCATCTAGCATGAAACAGCCTGTCGCCTCTAAGTGTTGACTTCTATGTTCACTTTTATATTTACACACGCTCTATCTCTGATATTGAGCACTATATACCATAAATATAGCAAATCATAAGACTTTATTTCTTCATATATATATATATATATATATATATATATATATATATATATAATTATTTCACCCATGCAAGGCAGTAAAGCCACCAAGACACAAGGGGTATTAAAGAATAAGAAAAAAAGGGGAGCATTATTGAGGACTGAGAACAATAGAAGAAGCATCAGTAAAACAGTAGATAACGATTGACATTGCATTTCAATTTTTGGAGATCAAAGTTGGTAGGGAGACTGAAGAGAATTCAACAAGCGAAAAGTGCGAGAAAGTAAGCTGTTAGCACAACATTTACGGTTACATCTAACTGACTCGACTGTATATTAGTGAGACCTTTCCGCCAACCTAGTACTGCGCTTAAATTCTTAAAGTCTAACGAAGAGTTCATCCGAACAATTACCATGGAAGTATTTATATTAAAGACACAGGGAAGCTACACTACGTCTGTTTGTCCATGTGTGCTTCTTATAACATAATAGGCCGGTGAAAGAAATTCGGGAAACTAAAAAAACGACAGAAATAGCAATATTTATTGTATATTCGTCGGTCTTTGACCAAATGGAAGCCGTCCTGGGTAAGACGATAGACTACATCCGGCAGCAAGGCCTCTGATCAGGAGGTTTTGAGAAGCGTGGAACTACTTTTTATTTTATGCTGTTCCCAGTTCTATCCTGAACCGCGGTGGCAGCACCTGTTTGGGTCTCAGCTATGGGCAAATAGTTAACCTCCAAACTGGGGTGAAAACACTATGAAATTATAAAAATAGATTTTTATAGTAAAAATACCAGTAATATAGTTTTAATAAATTCGCAGATTAGCTTTTTCCCCCCATTCCTTTTTCTTAAAAAAAAAAAAAAAATTACCAGTAATATATTTTTGGAAAAAAAAAAAATATTACCAGCAATACATTTGACTCTCGATAAAAACCCTCTTTACAAAAATATGTCAATGAAACCTGATCTATAAACTGATTTCTTACAAAAAATACATATTCTATTCATATGAACCAATTCTAAAAAACCTGTCGGCATTAAAAAACCCATGTAGATGTTGATATGCCGTAAAGCTAAATAAACCAAACCAAAACAACTTGAAGCATGTTGAGAAAGATGTTAAAAATCAGATTTTTCGGACATACCTGTTTCCTTCAAAAATAAAATAAAATAAAAAAAAACAGCTATGAAAAAAACAATATCAATTTCTCTGTAGCTGCACATTTCATCCAATCGTACCACAGCATTGATAATGTGAGGTACGTGGTTTTAACGTTTTCCTTTAAAAGCCTCTAAGAACGTCGAAAATCCAGTACAATTTTAAAATAAATTACCACATTCTAGATCTAAACAAGAATTTCGCGCAAATCCCTTGACCCATTATGGTCTTAGGGGCACTACACGCACTACAGTCGCAGTAGAAGTGGTATTTCAGCAACCCTCTCCAGGCTGGTTTTGAATTCCGAGTTTCCTTCTTCTAGATGGGTTGCCACCCAAGGCAACTCGGTTTGTCCTGCTATTTACTCATAGGAGGTAAAAGATGAGGACTACTCAATGACATTAGCACGTAAGTGAATGTAATGGATCCGACAGGAACTCGAACTCGGCTCTACCGATTCCTGAATCCGAACCGCTATCCATTACTCGCAGCCCTGAGTATGCCTAAATAGGAATTTAGGCATACTCAAGGTATACCGTTTCTATAGAAACCCTTCAACAAACCCTCTACAACCCTGATCGTGGCAAACAACGAGCTCAAAACTGTCAGATCTTTCCGCTAATATTACAAATCCACCTGACAAAAAATGCGGGGAAAAAAACCACCGGTCTTTCACGTCTCATTGAGAAAAAGACATTTTCCCGCTATTTTTACAAATTCCGATTTTTAACATCTGTCTGATCAGGATTTCATGATGATAGGCGTATTAATAGGCAATAAATCGTCTTAATCCGTGAATTTGTTTTGCTTATGCTAAGTCTAAAAAAATGCTATATAAAATTCTATTCGCTATAATTCGCTATTTTTTATCCATAATTTTGAATGTATTCAGATTATGCAATACATTAACCCGTCCTGTGTATGACAAAAAAAAAAGCATCCACTTCCTGGGTAAGACGACAGACTACGTCCGGCAGCAAGGCCTCTGATGAGGAAGTTTTGAGGATCGTGGAACCACCTATTAAATGCTGGTATTCCCATGTCCACCCTGACCCGGGGTAGTAGCACCTGTTAGGGTCCCAGCTATAGGCAAATAGCTAATCTCGAAACTGGGGTAAAAACATTATGAAAGTGTAAAAATAGGTTTTAATACCAGAAATACTTTGTAAAAAAATTATTACAAGCAAGAAATTTTTGAAGAAAAAAAAAACTATTACCAGCAATACATTTTTGAAAAAAAAATATTACCAGCAATGCATTTTTTAAGGAAAAATATTACCAGAAATAGATTTTTGACAAAACAAAATATTACCAGCAATAAAAATTGTCGGCATTAAATGACACATTGAGGTTGATATGCTGGAAACCAAACCAACATTTTAACACGAAAAATCTCAGGTGATGGTAAAAATTACCGCAAAACATTGTTGATTTATGAGATTGTATGATCTATTATGGCATATCACTAATTTTTATATATATATATTGTAAGTATTTTCAATTTTTGCAGTTGAATTGTTCACCTATATTGCATATGATCCATTATTGTATATAATTAGTTTCCAAAACAATTTGTATTTTATATGAATATAAATGTACATCTAGTAGAGTGGGGTGTTCGTATCATAGACTCGGCTGGGGGCACGAAACCCTTGCACCGTCATATATATATATATATATATATATATATATATATATATATATATATATATCCAAAAAGCCTTGTTTCTCCAAAGTCTCACTTGTCGGACAAATCGGTTTTCGAAAAGAAAAAATTCGTGATAAAAATGCTTCAGTTATCGAATAAAATTTCGGTTTTCGAACAACGTTGCCGAAGCGAGTTAACCCGAAAGGAATAATTTCTGAGTCGACTGCCGTGTTGTATACATTCATATGTTGTGGCGGACTTTTCTTTTTCCAATTTTATTGTACTGTGACTTTTTTTCTCAACATTGATTCCTATTGAAAAAATAGTTTCGAACGGCCTTCAGGAACGAATTAAATTCGTGAACCGAGGTTCCACTATATATATATATATATATATATATATATATATATATATATATATATATATATATATATATATATAGTCTGTCTGTGGATGTCTATATATATGCTCTCGGAAATCCAACTGAGCTCTCTGGAGAAAAATTTAATTTTAAAAACAGTGACTCCTACTACTATTAACGCATTGCTCTTCAACTATGAATTGAGCTCTCCTGGCTACTGGCGTATTAAATTTTCCTTTTCTCTGCCGTGCGACGATAGCCGAGGTAGGATCTCTGATTGATGCCAAATCGGCCGGGTTTCGATACCTGCTTGAAGCATTTGCACGTATAGCCACACTGAATAGCTGTGATGCAACGAAACTGTCTGTCTGTGGATGACTATATATATATATATATATATATATATATATATATATATATATATATATATATATATATATGCATGCATTTTCATTAAAACGACAGACAAGGTACTACGGTTAAACTTTTTATTTAATTTTTCTTGTGTTCTAACAAGAGCTTTCTTTTCTGGACAAAGGGTGTGTAGGAACTGTCCAAATGTTTTATATTTCGAGCGCTTTCGGCTATACCTTTTAGCCATTATCAAGGATGATTCGATTTTTTCAGCTTACTTGAGTGTGTGTGTTCTGTGTATGTCTTAGTGTGTGGTAGTGATGTTTTTAATTTCCGAATACGGTTAGCACATTTTGGCTTTGTTCGTAGTTAATATTGTTAAGAGTTGGCTTTTTCTTTTTTATTATTAAGGCTTCCATTATTTTTAGTCTTTTTTTGCAGGTGGATGCAGTTAATATATTTGTGTTTTCTACTAGTATGTATCTAATGGAGTCGGGTAAATTTGTGTGTGTGTTTAAATGTGTTCTAATGGAGCTGTGATCAGATAAGTGTAACATAAGGATAAGCATGTAGTTGTGTAACCGATGTAATTATTTATGAGTCCGGTTTGATCAGGAACACAGTTCCTTAAGGGGCATTTGAACTCATAGATAATGTTTGTTCTTTGTAATTTTGACTTAGCTGGTGTGTTGTTATTTTTGAGGATAAGGTTGGCTGTCTTAGATTTTCTATAATAGATAATAAATTTGATTTTTTTATTCGAATCAATTGGAGTAGTATATTTCTTTATAATATGCCTTAGAGAAGATTCGTCTTGTTTGTAATTAATATACATTTGGTTTTTGTAATAAATGTGTATGTGATTTTTGGCTGTGTGTTCACTATCGTTATTACTTGCTTTATATATATATATATATATATATATATATATATATATATATATATATATATATATATATATATATATATATATATATGTTATTCCCTCACAATCTTCAGATACTGGGTAGAGTCTTTACCAAGCACCTAAAGATGGCGTTGTACATGTGTGTGAGGAATAATATGCATATTTATTAATATACACTTAATAGCTCTTTTTATTACATACATCAACACTATATATATATATATATATATATATATATATATATATATATATATATATATATGCGTACAAAGTACTTTCGCAAGTAATGTACGCGTGTGACTTTCCTCTATAAAGATGTTTATTTCCTTTTTTTTTTTTTTCGATTCAACTGACCGTGCGGCTGCTTCATATTTTATTTCCCACACCGTAGAACCGACAGGTGTCAATGGCCCCATCTACTCTTATTACCATCTCACCCAGTCCATCTCAACTCTAACACATCCCGCCAGTTACCTAGCGGCACCTGCCGCTTTGCCCGGACTTTTCTAGTTGTGAACAATTACGTCGGGAGTGCAGCATCGTTGCCCATTTCCCTGTTTCTGAATGGACGTTAATTTATTCAGAATTAGCCAACCCCAAATTTTCTCTCCCCTTTTTTTTTTCTTTGATACTTGTACCGAGGTGAGTTGTCTTTTCTGTACAACTTTCTTTTTTTTTTTTTTTATTTTGAATCAACAGCGTGTTTGGGGCAGAGCGTAGAACAATAGCAAGTTTGAGTGGTGAGTTCAATTTCGCTGGGTGCTCAATTCATGTAGCCTTGTACCAACTGTGTGGATTTCTGGGTTGAAGAGTTATCATTATTTACATTTTGACTATTGTCCTACTTTCTTCTTATAAAATTTTGAGTGCCAATTTTAGCAAAGGCTTTTAATCATTGCTTAGGATATACATAAAAATCTTTGAAATACATTCTCTTCTTGGTCTTATCATTATTATTATTATTAATATTTTCTTTGATTTCTGGCGTTTACACATTTCTTTCCGGGTTCCGCCCAGGGAACTAAGGTTAGAAATGGCATCACAACACTTTCCACTGACAAAAAAAAAAAAAAAATTATATAGATAAAGCCCTTCGTAAAGTGTGGGCTGCACTTGTCAGAACAATTTTTTGTATCTCCTTGAGGCATGGACTTCCAGGAATCCCTTCAATTAGTCTACTGCAATCTTTTCCAACCAGTCCTAGGGCTCCAACTACAACAGGGATTGTTGATGTTCCCATATGCCACATTTTCGAGATTTCTATTTCAAGGTCCTTGTACTTTGACAACTTTTTGAATATCTTCAAAGATACATTGCAGTCAGCAGGGACTGCCATATCAATAAGGAGGCACCGTTTTTATTTGTGGTCTTTAATAACAATATCTGGCCGGTTGGCCTTGATTGTTCTGTCAGTGTGTATTGTGTAGTCCCATAGAATTGTAACAGGTCCTATCTCCGTAACCGGGTCTGGGTAGTGTTCATACCAGTTTCTTTCAGTTTCCTTCCCGCAGAAGTTGCAGATTTTCCAGTGCAGATATTGGCCCACTCTGTCATGCCAGGTTTTATATTCAGTGGGTGCCAATGTCATGCAACCTGATACAAGATGATCAATCGTTTCTGGGTATTTATCTCAGAATCTGCATTTTGGGCTGACACATTATTTTAGTATATGTGCTTGATAATTCCTAGTTAGCAAGCATTGGTCTTGTGCAGCAAGGATAAAACCTCCATTTTCAGCTTTCAACCCTGCACTACGTAGCCACTGATGGGTACGGGTTTTGTCTACGTCAGCTTGTTTGGTACGGGCAGAGTATTGGCCATGAAGCGGTTTATCTTGCTAACGCTTCTGTATCTGGTCGGTTGCACCTGTCTTTGCTGTCTTTTTTTAAGTATTTTGCAGTTTCAGCTATTATTATTATTATTATTATTATTATTGTCTCTTCCTTAGTACGATCGTACGCTCTGCCAATACCACGTAAATAATAGACTACTCCGTTTTGATCACGTGGAATGTCCGTAAAGAAATATCAGAAATATGGTTTCAATGACAAATAAAAGAAAGAAAGAAAGAAAGAAAGAAAGAAAGAAGTTTTTAACGTCTCCTGATAATACCTCATACATAACGAACTATTCCGTTTTGATCGAGTGGAATGTCGGAAAAGACATATCAGAGACGCTATTTGGTTTCAGTGAGAAAATGAAAATGGAACAATGACAAAGGAAGTAATGAGAAAGAGAAAGAGAAAGAAAAGCAGAGGAAAGAAGAGAATGGAAAGGGGGAGAAAAAAAAACGAGAGTACAGTACGAAAAGACAGAGAGGTGTAGAAGAAAACGGGCAATCAAAAGGGAAAAGAAAATTTGAGAAAAGAATGAAGAAAATGAGACAAAAAAATAAAAGAAAGAGAGAGACAGGAAAGAAGAAAACGGGAGAGAAAAGGTGAGAGTAAAAAGCAGAAAGAATGAGAAAGTGAAAAGGAAAAAAAGAAACAATGAAAAAATAAAAGAAGACAGAGGTGAAAAGAAGAAACTGAGTAATAAAAAGAAGTGTGTGGAGAAGATTAAAGAAAAAAGAGAAACATGAAGAGTGTAGAAAGAAAGAAATGCTGTATAGCCGCCTCATTCTGGTGAGCTCTTAGGCACTGCGCCAATTAATACAATGTTGTATAGCCACTTTGTTGGGTGTATTCTTGGGCGACGGCGTCCATTGACTAATATTTTGTATCTTTTCTCTCTCATCCCTTCCCGGCCAGTGATCGCTTGTTGTTTTGAGTCCGGAGATAAAAGAACTTCAACACAGGTAATTTTTAACTTCGCTATTTTATTAATGTCGACATATACTTCTTCTAACAAGCCAGTGGGGTCGCTCTCTTCTTCTACTGGGGAGCAGATCCAGATACAAAGTTTAAGACTTTTTTTTTTCTATCTATCGTTCTCGCGCTGGCTCAGTCAATCAAAATCGACTTCGTTGTTTTGTCTTCCATCTGACCTCAAAGGTCAATCCTCAGGAGGTCGAGTTTTATTTTATTTTATTCTCACTTTTTTTTGTCCTTGTGTTAAAAATAAATGTTTTTCGAAAGATCGCCAGGATTTTTTCCCGCCAAAGGCATTTCTAGGGGGTCAAGGGGCGAAAGCGCCATCTACAATTAGGTTTACATCCTGCTAACAGAGAACTTTCTGCATCGCAGCCAACACAATGATAAAACAATTGCGACAAATAACCGTTAATAACACAAAAACATTATATTACATAAGTTACAAAAATACTGTGAATACTAGTAGCATTAACCAGACACATTTTTTAATCAATTTTATAACTAAAAAAAGAAAGAAAAACGCAGCACGCCAGCAAAGCTGCGGCGTGAAGACGGGATATGAGAAAAAAATAGTGTGAAGACACTATATTTAAAAAATGATGAAATTGCTATTATATAAAAAAAATACTACACAGAGACGTGGGATAATTTACATGAAAGTTTTGACCGGAAACCAGAAAAATGACTCGAAATATTGAAAAAATAAGCCAAAGAATCCTTCACTAATAACTATGATTATTTCTAGTCAAATATATATATATATATATATATATATATATATATATATATACGATTAATACAAATAAAATTCATGAATTAGTTGATCGATGTTATGTTCAGCATCTCCCCCTCTCTCTCTCTCTCTCTGTGTGTGTGTGTATTTATATAGTTCATTCTGATAGCTTAGGGGTAGGGTTTCCGACTGATGGCAAATCGGTCGAGTTTCGATCCCGGCTTGAAGCAATCGGATGTCTAGCCACACTGATGAGCTGTGATACGGCGAAACAAACTGTATATATATATATATATATATATATATATATATATATATATATATATATATATATATGTGTGTGTGTGTGTGTGTGTGTGTGTGCGTGCGCGTGTGCATTGCGCGTTCCTGCCTATACGTATGATAATCCATTTAGGGGTTGTATCCAAGTACGTATTCCAGCCAAATTACCATTTTGGGTTTGTTTGTTTTTTCTTTTAATCTTCTTGAATACTGAGTTGCAAAGCTTTTAGCATTTTTTTTTCTCTGTTGGCATTTCCTTGTTTTCCATCTTATTCTTCCATTTGCGTTCTTGCCCAATTTACTTCCATTATTTTGAAACGTGCGTTTTTCTGCGATTTGAGCATGTCGCTATCTCTTTTCCGTCGCCATTTTTTCTAGGGTCGACATTTTCTAGCCTGATTTCTCTTAATAAAGCACGTCTCCTAACAGTTTTATCTTATCTTTTCCCACCTCCACGCCCCCTACTCTCACGTGGTGTCAAGTTCTTGATTCTTACCGTTTTTCGTACCAAACTTAGATCTGTTAGTCTTATTACTTCTGATTGTATGTGCCTGTGTTTTTTGCTTTGTTTTCGTTTTTTTTTTATTTTTTTTTCTTCGGTTTTTCTTAACTAAAGTAATTTCTCAACCGACGTGCGTACACCTGCATAAATGAAATCATTCAAAGAACAATATTGTTTTGGTTTTTGTTCTTAAATCCGATGTTTTCATTCATTTTTTTATTTATTTTTTTATCGTTACTCTTCATGGCGAATCGTTCCCTCTTTCTTTCAGATGGTTCTTACGCTAGGAACCCGTTCTTCACTTTCTGTTTCTCCTCCTCCTCCTCCTCCTCCTCCTCCTCCTCCTACTACTACTACTACTACTACTACTACTACTCGTCTTTTACTAGTACTACTACTATTGGTATCATTATTCGGAACGCAACATATCATGGGGCAACCGAAACTGGCCATTCTAAAGTCAGCTTTTCGTTCAGAGGTGACGCTGTGTCTTAGACGCAAAGGAAAAGGGTGTCCTCTAGTAGGAGTCCCTTCTGTTGATGCAAACGATTGATTCGAACATACACTGAGCACATTTAAACTAATTAAAGGCCGCAATCGACAGACGAAAAGCGCCCAGTATTATTTAAAAGAAAGAACACACACACACACACACACACACACACACACACACACACACACACACACACACATATATATATATATATAAAAGTGAACATCGAAGTCAACACGCAATTGTCAGGCCTGACGATTGCATCTAGCATGAAACAGACTGTCGCCTCTAAGTGTTGACTTCGATGTTCACTTTATATTTACACACGCCTATCTCTGATATTGAGCACTTTATCCCAATAAATATAGCACATCTTAAGAGTATATTTCATCATATATATATATATATATATATATATATATATATATATATATATATATATATAGTGATTTTCCAGGCGTAGCTTAGATGTGGCACAAGGCCGAAAGTAGGGGGTACCCAGTGAGGATCAAACTAAGTAATCAGTCGGAATTGTTCTAGCGAGACAAGCTTGCTAGCCATCACACCGACTCGAGATTCCCCCTCCCCATATATATATATATATATGTGTGTGTGTGCGTGTGTGTGTGTGTAATAATGTTATATATATATATTATATATTAACTCACATTGACACTGCTAATTAATTCTTTGTATAAATTGTTTATTTATTATATCAAATATAACCTGCACACTCTAATATATTTATAGTAAATATTGAAGTCAACACTCAGAGGTGACAGGCTCTTTCATGCTAGACGCAATCGTCAGGCCTCGAATGTTGGATGTTTTTCTCGACTACTTATATATATGGGTCAGTGGTGCATTGTGGGTAATCTATTCTGGCAATTAATTTATTTACTTATTTATTTGGCTTAATTTATTTTACTTGTTTTTCCTTTTGTATTATTTATGCTTTTCGGTTTTTGATGTTATATTAATTTATTATTATGCTTATTTCATAAATATAGCACAACTTAAAACTATATTTCTTCATATATATATATATATATATATATATATATATATATATATATATATATATATATATAGTGTATCATAAAGTAACAAGTTATAGCAATGTTTATGTGATTAATGGCGAAATCACTTCGCTAACAAGATTTAATGAGACATTAACTTACTATCAATTCCTTGAATAATAAGAGCTTTATATTTGAGTTGTTGTCGGGTGGAAAACACATGTCAAGTACTTTCAACAATTTCAAATTGTCATCTTCAAGGCGCATTTTTTCCCATACATAGGTAAACACTAAGACGAAATATGTGTAGACTGAAAGATTTTTTTTTTTTCATATGCTATTTATAAAGAGTTAGATATATGTGTTGGAGCGTGCCACGTCGCGATACTAGAGTTTCTATTCAAGTCAATCGTGAAAATTTTGTTTGAAATTTTCTTCTTATGTGTATTCATTTGTTACAGTGACATGGACTTAAGTATAATCCAATTAGTAGAGTAAAATGTTTTAGTAGCTTTCCACATAATTATATATATATATATATGACGTCACATATTATTTGCTTAAATATTTAAGCATTTACTTAAATATTTGCATCTTGAAAAAGAATGTATAAACATAAAAATGTCTTAATATATATATATATATATATATATATATATAATTATATATTTAAAAATATGATTCCAACACGCTACATAAGAGTTCTCATGTTTCAAAACAAGAGCCGAAAACTTCAATATAATTATTTAAATTAAATTGAATTAAAGTACTAAGCTCTGTTCCATCTTCAAGCGAAATTTTTTTGGGAATTTTTATTTTATTCTTAAATATATAATTATATTTATGCTCTACTTTTGTATCGAGCACTATTTTTTAAAAGATAATAAATAAAAATACTAAAGAACTTTTGAATTATTTACCTAACGAGTTCTTTCCTATTTTCTATATATTTATCTCATATATATATATATATATATATATATATATATATATATATATATATATATATAAAGATATTTTTGTAGGTACAAAATTTAATCATTTTAGGCACTTTATTTTGGATTCCGCAAGTCTTCCCTCTATTTTTTTCCTCCCCATTGCCTTTTCATTGCACATATTCTAGTGTTTTTAATTTAAGTTAAATCTCCCGTGGAAGCCTGAAGAGCGGGAGCGAAACCGGTTGCTTCGTTTTTAATATGTCTAGTTATATTAAGCTTCACACTTTTATTTCTATGTTATATATATATATATATATATATATATATATATATATATATATATATATGAATCAAAGATCAAATACAGATCAAATATGGATCGAATCCGACAGGATGATAAAATAAAAGAACAAATAAAAAACTTATATCAATCGGACAAGTTTCACTCTTATTAAAGCTTCATCAGAGATTGATGGAAAACAAACAAAAAGACAGAAAACACTTGTATTTTCAATTATGTTTGGATCAGTTTTCATTGTTCAGACATGTGTCACGTGTATTAAAACCGTAGATAATTCTATATAAATGTACATTTGTGAAGATTCTTGTATGTCTAAGTGGCTATCGGATGGTAAAGTGTATTCCTCATTGTGTATGCGTGTCTGTCTAATGGGTGTTCTAATCTCTTCAGCTTTGTGCAGTCAGCTATCGCAGCAGAGTGTTATGTCATTCCAATTTACGGCTGATCTCTTTAAGAAGGTATTCTTTCTATTATATAGATATAAGTTAGAATCTTTAAGAATGGATTCAAAGAAAGATGGCGATGTAATGTAATGTTTAAGGCGTGTATGTAGTTTTCATTGTGTTTTCTCTTTAAATAATTATATTCTTTTTTACTTAGGGTGGCATTAGTGAAATTAAAATTATGTTCCTCATCGTTTCGATGCAAAACGAAAAAGATCGTTTGTCCAAAAGAAGTCTCTCCTGTGTTCGTAGATACGGGCTTTTAAATCACGAGATGTCTCCCCCACATAATAGTTTTACATTGTAAACAGATTATTTGATAAATCCCGACATTTGAATTGGTGTTGCGTTTATTTTTCTTCCTAATTATATTGATTGTCTTTGAGATGGTGGTAATGATCCTAGTGCTAGGGATGGCCAGTTTGTTTGCGAGTTTAGTAAAAAAAAGTGTGTAGGGGGGCAGTATTATGAATTTTGTGTAATTTTCATTAGAAGTGTTATTGCTGGTGTCTGTTTGTTTTGGGTGGGGGGCTTTGTGAATTTTGTAAGCTCGTTTTTTAGAATTGGGATGACATGATGTGCGTAGTGGAGAAGTTTGTAAGTTTTCTCAATATATTTCTCTTCTTCAATTAGGTATTCGGGGCTACATATCCTAAGGGCTCTGTGGTAGAATCCTATGATTAGTCCAGATTTTATTCTTTGGTTGTGGTGGGAATAGAAGTTGATTAGATCGTTTTAATTTGTGGATTTACGATAAACTTTAAAATCTAATTTCTCATTATTGCATATTTATAAGATATCGAGGAAAGTTCGAGAATTGTTTGTTTCAAATTCGTGCATGAATTCAATGGTATGTTCAACCTTATTAAGTTTCATTATTATGTTCCATAAGTTTGTATCTTGGGGATATAATAAGAAGACGTCATCTATATATCTTAGGTAAGTAGAGCTGTTTGACATAATGCGTTTAAATGGATCGGATTCTAAGAACTCAGAAAAAGGCAAGCGAGAATACTACTGATAGGTGACCCCATAGGTAAGCCGATTTTTATTGTTGAAAGAAGCAGTGGTTATGATTGGTTTGCATATTTTTCTAATTTTGTGGCCAGGTAGAGGAAACTTTTCTTTGGATATTTTGAGGTGGTTTCTTATTATGTTGGGGTATTTTGTGATGGGAATGTTGATGTAAAAGGTGTTCCAATAAATTGGACAGATTTTAATGTGGATTAAGTTTAAGCGTCTAATGATTTTTTTTCTTTCAGATGTGGCGGGCATTTGGACGATATTATTTTTCACACATAATTGCCATCACTGAAATAACATGATCTAATAGAAAAATAAATAAATTTTCACCAATAACACTGATTTATTTACTGCTGGCTTTAATCCATCTTAATGAAACACCCTTATATATAATCCGTCTTAATGAAACACCCTTTATATGTGGATTTAATAATCCGGTTAATGAAATTCGAGGAATAAAAAGTCAACAAAATGATAACCATATTGTCAATACAATTGATGATATATGTTATATATTGTTATGTCGTTTGACTAAACCGAAGCACGGAAATTTCGGACACGTCTGTATCCTTTTTCAACGAGTCGAGAAATAAACAAAGAAGCGTCTAATGATTTTTTTTCTTTCAGATTTGGCGGGCATTTGGGCGATATTATTTTTCACACGTAGTTGCCGTGACTTAAATCATATGATCCAATAGAGTAATAAATAAATTTTCACCAATAAGACTGATTTATTTACTATTGGTTTTGACACGTTTTATAAAACTTGATTTCTAAGCTCGCACAAACCAAGCTATCCATAGTTAGGTTTCGTATTCTCTGGATTAAATCAATTGATATGTGTTGTGTTGATGGTTCCTAGGAACGGAGTTAGGAATTTGAAATGGCTCTAGCTAATTTTTTTTTTTGGGGGGGGGTGGACTGTTGATTCCGGACACAAGGGATCTGATGGGGGCGTCTACACGTATAGTGTGGGTGTGGTGGTGGTGGTTCTATGAACAAACAGTAAACACAGACACACAGAGTTTCAACAAAACAGATTAGAAACTATTAAAAAATTAAAACAAATCCTGGATCCGATTAATAAATTATAAGTAGCCTTTTTGTTTCTTTTTTCCTTGTTCAATCTATATATATATATATATATATATATATATATATATATATAAGAAATCACTCGTAATTTTTACACGGATGTGAGTTACATCCGGGTTCTATATTGGCGGTTAAATTGTTTTTGTTTTTTTTTTGTTTTTTTGTTTTTTTTTTGTTTTTTTTTTCATGCAAATATCCTGTCCTTACTTCTGCTCTATTATTCAATACTGAATCTAGATTCGGAAACATCAAGACATCAAGATCGCAATTTTTTTTTTTTTTATCCCTGGTACCATTTTCACAACTGACACAATTTCTCTCTCTCTATTGAGCCCTGTGGTTTTCCTTACAATGACTCATATTCGATTGCCTGTTCTGTTCCTCTTATATCTCTCAGATATACCGAAATCAAGGATATTCAAATATCTTCGACCAGAGAACCCTTTTGATACTTTTCTTTCTCCGGCGACCCCCATTTAAAATATCATTGATCCATGAAACTCGCACTGTACCGTATAATATATATAATATATAATTCTGCAGTTACACCCGATATATATGTAATATATATATAATTATTTATATATTATATGCGCGGTACTTATTAGAAAGCGCTCAATATCAGAGATAGAGCTAACATATTTGGTTGGATAGATGTGAGTTTTGACCCTGGGTTTCACGCTTTTGCAATCGTCAGACAAACACTGATGATCGCAAAAGCGTGAAACCCAGGGTCACAAACTCACATCTATCCAACCAAATATATATATATATATAATTTATAGGTAATCCGTATGGGTAGACTCAAGGAGGATGATATCCAAAGAGCTCAATGTAAATTCAGAGCAAATAAATTTGAATAAAACAGATCACGTTAAGGTTCCATGTAATAAATTATTTCACCACAACCCTTTTAAAAGGGCTCGGGATCATCAGACTTTACTTCCAAAGGTATATATATATTTTTAAGATACAACGGTTCAAACTTAATCTAACAATTGGAGAATTTTTCTGTTACACGATTTGGATAATTTTTCTGTTATACGCGGTATATATATATATATATATATATATATATATATATATATATATATATATATATGTATAAATTAAATTATCTTGTCATATATATATATAATTAAATTATCTTGTCATATATATATATATATATATATATGACAAGATAATTTAATTTATTGCCTTTCTTATCTCCCTTAAAAATCCAAACGCAGTTTCCTTACACACAGGTCTGTTTTCGAATGCGAACCGGATAAGTCGAACCCAACACACGTCACGACGGCGAAACGTGTCGTTTGAAAACTCACGTCCTTAAATAAATGGGCTGTCAATCTGCTCCAACTTTTTTCTGTATTGTGTGTCTAGTTTTCTCACTCTCATTTCTTGCAAAAATTATACGAGCTATTGTGTTTAATATTTTTCATATAGTGTATATACACGTATATGAATAGGTTTTTCGCCTTAAATGCAAAACACGTAAAAACGTAAGGTTATTATATAGGGGTCAATACTTTAACAAAAAAATATATTCCATTTTAAGCCTTGAGAATTTTTCTCATTTTAATTTTTACCTCTTTAAGAGTGCTCAGCTTTTATCTAATATCAATCTTATTATATGACCGTAAGGGATGGATATTTTCTTCACGGATAAAGAAATGACTTGAGACAACAGAAATATGATTGATTGAAGATTTGATCTGGAACCCCTGTCGGGTGAGATGACCACACTCTACACACTTTCCTTCTAAAAAAGTGTACGGCGCATAGTGTTTAATATATTTTATATATATATATATATATATATATATATATATATATATATATATATATGCTCCTGAAAAAAAATTTATTCCGGTTGAGCTCTCTGGGGAGAAAGTGTGAGTTTGTAAACAGTGACTATTACTGCTAATAATGCAATACTCTTCGGTAAATCGAATTGAGTTCTCTCAGTCACTGGGTGTTTATCTAAAAATAAATACACTTAAAATTCGCCTTCATCCCTGCCGTGCGCCAACGGCTTAGTGGTAGAATCCCCAACTGACGCCAATTCAATCAGGTCTCCATCCTAGCTACAGGCAACCGGATGTCTAGCCACACCGATCAGCTGTGATACAGCGAAACAGTCTGTCTGTGGATGACTCTCTCTCTCTCTCTCTCTCTCTATATATATATATATATATATATATATATATATATATATATATATTCACTAGCAGTATAACACATCTTCAAACATGTCTTTCATTACTGGGAATTTTTGCCAATCAATTGGAGCAATTTAGGTTTAAAGTCAGTCCACCTGAAAATCAATATTAGTAATAACAATTGGGTGCAACTGAGGCACATCCCCAAATGGGGAGGGGGTTAACAATTTGAATTGGGGGGGGGGCTGAAAGAGCCGTTTTTGCGTTCTCAATCTTGCAAGGAAGGAACAATAATATACGATAATTTTTATTTATAATATAATTTTTTTTCTATAATTCTAATAATCTTTTGCATTAGATTTCAACTCTCGAAATTGATTCTACGCTGTTTTTTTACAGACATTAAATTTTGCCTTTGATTTTTGAGCAAAGTGTAAAAAATCAGTTTTTTCGATTTTTCACCTTCAAGGTTTTAATTTTTTTTTCAGCCAATTTAGATTCAAAACCGCTACCGAAGAATTATCTGTCAAACAAAAAAAAATCCATCGAAATCCGATGAAAATTGTGGAAACGCCTAAACAACATCCGATCACACACACAAACACACATACATACACATACACGCACACACACATTTTGAAAATTATAGATATATATATATGAATAAGTTTTTTTTGCATTAAATACAAAACACGCAAAGAAATTAAATTTATTATAAAGTTCTCAAAGCTTTAACGAAGACATAAGAATTTCTTTCCTTTAATGTATTGAGAATGTTTCACAGTTTTTAGCTTTTTTAAGAGGGCTCATTTATTATTTAATATCAATCCTTTTATATGGAGGTGGCTGCTAGAAATTTTCTTCCCAGATGAAGAAAAGGCTTGAGAACAGAAATATGATTGATTGAAGATTTAATTTCGAAATGCTGTGGTCTAGTCAGACGACAACACTCTACGCACTTTCCTTCTAAGCACTGCTATAAACAACGGAAGTCAGTGAGTTATAACCTAGTCTCTACGCACGGCAGAGTTCAAAGTCAACCTGTGCCAAGCCGGCTTCACTCAGCATACTTTAGCTTCGTTACCAACGCAACAGTCCCTATATATTTTTAATCATATCTCACACAGGTGAAAATTTAGTCTAACCTTGAATTTTTTGTTTTGTTTTTGTGCACGTTTTCTTTTTTATCTTTTTTTTTGCGCCGTTTGGAGGATATTTGAAATTTACAATCTTTAGAGTGTCGTGTATTTATGTCAACAACACCGTTTCGCCGAGTATCGATTAAAGGCGACAAATATGTGTGATGATGCGTAAGTGGACGTCATTTAAATTCGCTTGAACGCGCCATCTGCAAACCAGCGCTTACCTGTGCGTGACAAAAAGAAACAAAAAAAAAATTAAAAAAAAAAACAAAAAAACTTCCAAGGCAGCTCGATGTCAAGCGATTCACTGAAATCATTTCTTTGTGTTAATTCACTTTGTCTTCCTCAAGTGAACAAACCAGGAAAAAAAACAAACATTGTTTTGTGCATTTTGTTTGGTTTGAATTTATAACATTTACGGAGAAATGAAAACAGCGGGCGACTGACGAGTTTGTCGTTTCTTCAGCTGATCACGTGTCTTTTTTTTCTTACCTTATATGTGGAGACACGGTGGAGCAATGGTTAGAGGGTCGGATTGAGGAATCGAATGACAGTCGAATCCATTACATCACTTACTTGTTAATACGCTTGTGAAAGGTATGAATACTCCCCCCCCCAGCTATAGCAGGACAGACTGGGTTCTACAGACTTGGATGGTAACTGGTCTAGGAGATGGACAATTCTGAATTCAAAACCTGCGGAGGGTCGTTTGGGGGACCTTGTGGCACGTAGTGCACCAGGTCTCTGTATTCGGCCCTTCAAAAAGTGTAGATGGTTCTGCACAAAATCTTCACCGCTAGAATCAAATGTCCTGCTGTCGGTTCCTAGGAACTGAGCTGCTTGACCCTCAGACGTCGAATAAAACAGGAGAGTCGAATATATATTTAGAAAAATATGATTCTGTTGATATATCAAATTATACAAAATTATATATATATATATATATATATATATATATATATATATATATATAAGTGAACATTGAAGTCAACAATCAGAGGCGATATGCTAAACTCGACACATGTGACCTGATGATTGCGTCTAGCATGAAACAATCTGCCGCCTCTGAGCGTTGACTTCAATGTTTATTTTATATTTACATCCGCTCTATCTCTGATATAAATCTCCCATAAATATAACATACCTTAAACTATATTTTCATATATATATATATATATATATATATATATATATATATATCTCTGTGTGTGTGTGTGTATATATATATATATATATATATATATATATATATATATATATTCCGTTTAAACGCTATTTTATAGATACAATTATTTAAATAAATGTTCTGTTCATAATAAACAGCATTAACTAAATTTACCTGCCTGAATGACCGAGAAATGTTTTTAGAAAATATGTGTCCTCCGGCAGAAATCAAACCTGTATCCTACTCGGAACCGTTATTTGGCTTGACGTGCTATACCATTTAGCTACAGAGGAAGCCAAACAAAGCATTTACTTAAATGTTTTTATCTATAAAAATAGCGTATAAACAGAAAATGTATTAAAATAACAGACTTAGTCCATTTCATAATATATATGAATGTTATGATCCATGTTTTTAATAACTTCAAGTTGTATAAGGTCTTTTTTTTATTTTGCTAGTACTTTCGGCTGTACATACAGCCATCCTCAGACATGGATAAATCCAGGTAGTAGCGGGACACGAAAGATTAAATGTTAATCGAAATATGTTTTTTTTTTATGAAGGATTGAAATAAATTTTTGGAGCATGCAGTCGCAATGCTAAGGTTGAATTTTTTTTTGAAAATTTAAGAGTGCCTTTTTTTTTACTAATATGGTAATTTGAGAAATTTTTTGTTGTAGGAGTTTTTTCAGCCGATATGGCATAAACTAAATTATTCAATAAATAGAGTAATGTCGCAGCTGTTATCCCGAAAATTTGCACGTCGGATCAGTTCTTTTTAAATCAAATATGTGGTGCAGTTCAATTTATATTACATATAAATATACATATATATATAAAAATTTAAAAGAACATAGAATAAAATTGCAGCGTTCAGCATATTAATTTAAAACAGGGTTCAATACAAGAGTAGAGAAATACATATTTATTATGCACTGTTACATGAGAACATGTAAATAACCATTACAAAATTATACACACACACACACACACACACACACACACACACACATATATATATATATATATATATATATATATATATATACGTGTGTGTTTGTGTGTGTGTGAATATATAAATATATAGCGAATAATATATATATATATAAAAATATACATATATCTAT
>CAHIKZ030005408.1:327500-345000 GCA_903632075.3 Acanthosepion pharaonis | reverse complement strand
TTGTTTTTCAAGAATTTCCAGAAATTGCATCTGAAAACAAAGGCTTTGCCCCAGTCAGATATTCAGTGGGAAATACTGGTTTCTGATTGGTCAGTTGATAGTAGCGTGGGAAATTTAAAACGTCAGCTCGAATACTGGGGATGGGAGAGAGAGAAGAGAGAAGTCGATGTCTACTGAAACAAAGAAAGGAAAATGCAAGCCTTTTGCCGTAGGGTAGGGACGAAAGAGTCATCAGGTGTTTGCTGTCAAGGAGTGGATAAGGTGGGCAGGAGGCAGTGACCGGTACAAAATGTTTCGAGCGAATGGTTTTGGGAGCTTAATCGAGAAAGAGGTAAGTCAAAATAGGGGACGGGAAACTAATTGTGTCCTTCAGAATAGATTAGTTTAAATTCAGCCAATCCTCGACTATACCCCAGCATCTAAACAGATAAAATAAAGATGGAGGCTTTGTTTGTTGCGAGAGTTTGAGTCTAGGGAAGCTATTGCTTATGTACTAAACATATGTGTATACAGTGATACCTCGGCTTAAGTCGTTTCGAGTTAAGACATTTTCGAAGATACGTCGTTTTTTCTTAAATATTAGATGGAAAAATAAAACTCACCTTAGGTAGTTTTACTCTTATTCGTGTTTACGTCGGCTGTTAGAAATATTAGAAGCATCAAAACACTAAAATAACAATAAACAGATATAAAATATATATATATATATATATATATATATATATATATATATATATTATAAAAATCATCAAAAACAAAAAAAATAGCATAATAAATATGTTCCTCAGATATTCTCAAATTCCTGCCGACAGGTGGCACTCGTGCGTTTTCCACACCCACACCGGTTTTGAATTCAGACTTGTTTACATCTGTGCTCTGCCGTTGAAGTTCTTTCAATTACATTTTAATTGTGATTTAGATTACATTTTTGCCCATGGCTCCGAAGAAAAGTCCCAGTGCAAGTGCTAATGCTAAGCTAAGGCTGGAAGGTAAGGTGGAAATAAATTATTTTATTCAGAATAATGTACGTACATATACTGTAATACTACTACTGTACTGTACTGATGCGGCATTCACCCTGGGCGGATTGAGCCGGCTTCTTCCTGTTATGAGAAGAAGATTCTTGGGATAAATTACAGAAGTAGGGTACCCAGGCCTACTCGGATAACGTTCTTGCTTGCCGGGGGGTTCCCACAGACGCAGAGACAGGAACGACCAGAAGCCGCCGGTTACCGATGCAGACGCTCCTTGAATTTTCACCAGAGCCCTTGTTAGCCGGCGTGTGTGTCAGACCTGTCCGCCTTGGGTGGCCCTACCAGGAACGAAGTTCCGGGCGGCATAGCTCTGACACTACCGTTTACCCCCCCCCCACCGACTGTGAGGTAAGGGTTGGACTTTGGGGGCTTACAGTACCAGGTGTTCCCAAGAGGTCCCCCATCTAAGTACTGACCTGGCTCTACGATGCTTACCTTCGGTGATCGAACGAGAACCGGTGTTTTCAGCGTGATTTGACCGTAAGCATTTGACCGTCGTTTCCTCGCTCACCTGGTGAAAAAGGGGACGGGTCGCTCGGCGGCCCTCTTGCTAGCGCCAAGCAACCCCCCCCCCCCCGATATACTGTAATAGGCAATAGATAGTGCTTATTTGCGGTTTATAGTATGGTTATTTTGACATCTGTCATTTTTAGACCTAAGTCGTGACCGCTGGAACGACGTAGTCAATTTGCATGTTAAGGAGCGTGACGGAATGGTTAGGACGTTCACTTTCCGATCATGAATCCCGTGTTCAAATCTCCCCATGGGCGATTAGACCAGTAGTATTCAACATTTTTAGCTTATGCCCTATTTTGAACACAGATTTTTTCTGTGGCCCATAAAATTTTTATAGTGTAAAAAATTACTTCCATTTTATATAAAATATGTCCAATAAAGATAGAGTGATATTGAACAAAAACAATTTCACAAGCATCTAAAATATATGGCATCCTCAATGAAACGAACGTTATCAATATTTATTTTACATTTTTTCCTATATTTGGCACAAAAAAAAAAAAAAAAAAAGTTGTCCACAAGTTCTGGAGTCCATGTTTAAATCGTTATTTTCAACCTGATTAGTTAAAAGTTATTCAAACACAAAAGAGATATGGTTCTACAGAAGGTTCTACAGAAGGATGCTAAGGATATCAAGGACCGAGCCTGTGAGCAACGATGAGGTTCTGGAGAGGATGCAAACAAGGAGCTTATACTTAACATCAGGAAGAAGCAGATGAAATTTCTCGGACACGTAATGATAAAGAAGGGCCTGGAGAATCTGATACTCACAGGTCGAATAGAAAGAAAGAGAGACAAGGGGAAGCAACGGATGACATACCTGGCCGGATTAAGCAGGTGTACTGAAGCACGAGATCCTTGGACACTATATAACCATCTCCGCTACACATTCATGCGTTGTCAGGCGTTAGGCTCTTCTAGACTACACTTGCCATTCTAAAATAAAAACAGAAATTAGCAAAGAACTTCTACCACTTTAGGTATCACAATATATTTTATTTCATTCAGATGCGATAATATTATCAAAAGTTATAAGTAACTTGCAATAAGACGTTTCTTTCTAGCCACCATATATATATATATATATATATATATATATATATATATATATATATATATATAATTATATTAATTAATTGTATATTAATAAATATACATAATACTGACAGTATGACTCGGAGATTCCTGCAACTTGCAATCTTCAGGGGTTCCTGATTCATAAAGAGAGCTCAATGTATTTATTCATTTCACCTTACAGATTGAGATTACCAGTAATAATTTTCAAAACTTGATCGGTTTGAAAATCTCCTCCGCGCAAAGATGGAGAAGGTAGAAACTATCATGACCCGCACAACGACTTCGACGGGCCGGGCACCTTGCCCGAATGCCAGACATCCTCCTGACCAAACAAATCCTCTTCTCGAAGCTCGCATCTGGCAAGAGACCAGGTGGAGCCTCAAGCGTTCAATTCAAGGATCAGTTCAAAAAACACCTTGCTGAGAACGGAAATCGATCCGGTCTACCTGGAGACGGAAGCTGCAGAAAGAACCAATTGGAGTAGAGCAGCTCCCCCTCCAAAAAAACGATATATAATGGACACGATCGTCTTAAGAAAAACGTTTTTCCATGAATAACAAATTTTTACAAGAATTGTTTTCATTTTTTTTAAATTAAGTAAATAATTTATAAAAGTTTTAAATCTTTTAAAATTTTATATTAATTTGTAGCTGTTAGTTGATATTACGTAGAAACTATATTTACTAATCATAAATGGAAAAGCCTGCTATTATTCATTGACCTCCAATATTTTAAAAGCAATTTTGAATTTTTTGTGTATAAACGTGCCGATTTTGTAAAATACGGTTATCCATACACGACATTATCTGAAAATAAGAGCGCTAGCTATAGTAAATTTAAAGCCAAAGTGCCTAAAATCCGATAAAACATTAAGTTACGGAGAATATTTTCCTAAATTTTAAGGGTTACTGCGTAGTTAAAAATTATATAATAGACAGTGCCTGTTATATTCCTCAAATAATTTTTACAGATATATCCACCGTAGAAAAAATTAGATAAACATCCGTCTGTAAGTCAAGTTCTCAAGATGTCATCACCTTTAATATTGCTAGCAATTTTTCTTTTACAAAAACGTATTGCCGGTACTCTCACTTTTTATTATTTTTTTGTTGGGGCGGTGGGAAACGTATTGCTGGTACTAACTTTTTATATACAAATGTATTGCTGGTACTATATTTTTTTTTATAAAAATATATTGCTTGTACTGTATTGTTGTCACTATTTTTTATGAAAATGTATTGCAGGTAACATTTATTTTCAAAAACCTATAACTGGTAATTTTTTTACTATGAATATGTATTGCTGGCACCTTCACTATAAAAATGTATTGCTACACTTTCATAGGGTGTACTTAAGCTGCAAAGGTTCCTTCAAACGCTTAATAAAACATTCAGATCGACCGAAAAGATTTGACTGTTTAATTTCCTCGTTACATTGTTACTTTTTTTACAAGGATGTTCACACTGTACAAAGCTCAAGAGCCACTCGAGATAGAGGATTACAGAGTAAGAGTCCCAGTTTAAGGTAGACAACAGTCGGACAATGTAAATAATGTAAACATTAAGCTCTGAATATTTGTAACTTAGAAATGATTAAAAATATCTTACCGGAATTCTCAGAGGGTTTTATAACACTGGATTCTACTTTGAGCAATACCTATGTATAATTGCTCTCTAAGCTTAACAGAAGTATCGTGATGAAATCGAGTATAAACTAAAATGACATTTTCATCATTAATTAATCATAGCTAAGGATCGGAAGCTCATGAAGGATTGAAATAAAGTTCAAATATATATATATATATCAGAGAATTCAGAGCAGCTTGTATCTATCCAGCTCTTATCTCAAATAGCAACTTAAAAGAGACTGTTTGACCAACACAAGGATTGTTAAAAGATTCATGTTTAAAAGATAAAAAAATAAAAAAAACAAATGAAAACTACAGACAAAAGTTAATTTTTTCCAGCAAAAGATTCATTTCTGTAGTTTACTGCTACCAGCAAGCAGAAATATTTCTACTCCCGATGATGGCCATTTTGGTCGAAACTAGTCGAGGAATCTAAATGAAATAATAAAAAAAAACAAAAAAAAAAAACGAAAGAATATTAATCTACAACCCAGTGTGTCTAAAGATTTTAATTTTTTAATTTTTTTATTGTTCAAAATATATATATATATATGTGTGTGTGTGTGTGTGTGTGTGTGTGTGTGTGTGTGTGTGTGTGTGTATTATCCCAGGATCATTTTCCAACTTATTCAAGATGATCTTCATCTTCTCTAACCTTCTAACTTTCTGTCATGAAGTAATAAGGTGACTCAGAGGTTTCACCTACGATATCCTTTTCAAGTTATTTTTCACCGCTCTTTGGACTGTCATAGCTGAAACTCCTCTGTTGTGTGCCAAATATTTTATGGATTGAGTTGCAGCTTTGCTGACTGATCTCTTTGGCTCTAATTTGAAATGATGATCCCTCTTGCTGTTTTGACCACCTGATCCAATTTTCTTTTCTACTGTTCCTGTTGGAATTTTTGGGTAACCTGGTGTACTAATGAGCCAGCCAAAATGAGCTGACTAATTTTATAGTTCACCAATAGAAGGGTTGACAAATCAGAAAGGTCAAAATAGTCAACGCGAAGTGTATAAAGGCGGCCATGTTTTTTTTCCCTGAATATTCGCTGGCAGCCTTTGATGTCGAAGACTGAAGAATTACTGAACAGCTGCTGGTGGTATTGGCGATATAGTCAGATTCAGTAGAGTGTCTGACTCGTGAGTGTTAATCTTTAACGTTGTTTCATAGAACAGATTACGTACTGCGCTGTATTCTATATTCATAGACTATGGTGAACATGGTTAACAGAGGTTACGAGCCCAGAACGCTTCCACTGCGCTGTATTCTATATTCATAGACTATGGTGATCATGGTCAACAGTTCCTTCTTTTTAAACTTATTCACTGTCCTCTTGATTGTTCTTGAATGGACTTTAAAGATGGAAACCCGAGAATGAATGTTGCTAACATTACCGAAGACATAGATGATCTTTTTTTCTCCTCATCATTGCTCAGGTGAGAAAACAGCGGGGCTGACACAAAACGATTTTAACCTGTTCTCTTTCTAGCTGTATAATTTGAAGGATTTTTCAGTGATTCTTACGAAAAATGGTGTCAAGATGGTTAAACGTCGCATCTGAAAAAAAAATGGATAAAGAAGTTCACTTAGTTTAGTGTCTTTTAGATGTCAAACATTTTGTGTGTTGGACAATTATGCTGTTACAGGATTTGGACAATTTTGTTGTTACACCTGATATATATATATATATATATATATATATATATATATATATATATATATAATAGTTTGACTGATGTGAGTTTGTGACCCTGGGTTTCATGGCCTTCGATCCTCAGACAAACTTCAATCCAACTAAATATGTTAGCTCTATCACTGATATTGAACTCTTTCTAATAGGTACCGTGCATATATAATATATAAAGATTACACACACACACACACACACATATATATATATATATATATATATAAAAAGAAAGAACAGTAAGATATATAACCCAGTTCTTATATATATATATATATATATATATATATATATATATATATATATATATATATATATATATATATATATATATATATATATATATATATATATATGGTAGAAAGATAGGATTTATTTACTGCCCAACAATTGAACTCATAATTATTATGCTGCCATTGTGAGTTCAATCCCCTGGCCTGGTCGTAAAGGCTTAGACATCGTGGAAACAAGGTGGACAATAACTTAGGAATATTAAAACAAAAGAATTAGACGAGATATCCCTAAACATGTTCAGCAGAACGCGAACAACCTACCTCTGTAGATTAAAGAAATGGTCCAATTCGTAATTCTTTGAAGGTCACCCGACTCGAAGGACACCTGAAGTGGGGGGGGGGCGAAGGGCACAGCGACGGGAATATGATAAGAAAGACAAAAATAGGGACATTACTCCGAATGCATATAAAAATAAGAATATAGAATCAAGATTCAATTACTTATCTGTCATGCATGATACACGCTTAGGCGATCATGTATCTTTCGATACATGACCCACCAGGGAGATATTTTCCTGGTTGCTATTTCTTTCTGCGGTAGACCAGTTGCCATCGAAGGCTATAGAACCCAGTCTGTCCTGTAATTTACCCATAGATGGGAAGAAGAGGATTCATACCTTTCCCAAGGGTGTTAGCACGTAAGTGAATGTAATGGATTCGATTGGGATTCGAACTCGGCTCTCCGATTCCTCAATCAGAGCCGCTATCCATTACTCCACCGTAATCAAGCTCGCAGCATGAAATCAGGATTTCGTCACAGATTGTTTTCGCAGAAATGCTATTTTTCTCGTGAGTTTTATTTTATTGGGGGTCCCGCATCTGCAGCCTCTGAGCTAAGCTTAAAAAAATTCTGTAAACAAAGACAGATGGAGCTTTCCTGTTTTGTCGGAGGTAACAAGCTAAGCAGTAAACTATTACTACTGTAGTGAGGCAAGTATTCATTGTGAGTCTCTAAGTTGTATCCTCATATCAGTCGAAACAAATGCCTTTTGTGATGTTTTTTTACATAAAAAAAATGTGTTAAAGCAAAGAGAATATATATATAGCTTGTAGCTAATGTCGAAATTGGTGTTCGGTGGACTGAGATTTGAGGCATAGTCTATTAAGGGTGTTGGAAAAATTAGTGTCAGAGGGTAAATAGAAAAAGAAAGATACATAAAAAAAGGTACGGCTAGCAATTATATTAGCAATAGGAGAAGTATTTTTCTGTTGCATGTATTTATTCTTTGTGGTACAGTTGGCTGTTTGGTGAGCGTTTTTTTTTTTATACAATAGCGTCCAATTTTGATCCTTTCTTTTGGTCTTTTTTCTTTCTTTTTTTTTGTTATTCTAATGTTACAGGTGTCCATCGTCTGAATTTGGTTACTATTTTGTCAAAGAAACCCTTAAAAAAAAGTAATAAAATAAAGGCAATAAAATTTTTAAAAAAAGGGTGGGGGGCTTTTTATCTGGGGAAAGGAAGGCAAAGAATGTTAGGGGCTAATTTTATCCGAACTGAGAAAGAAAGACAGAGAGACAGAGAAAGAGAGAGAGAGAGAAGAGAGAGAAAGATGATGCTGATGCTGATGATGATGGTGATAGTTGAGGTGGGAAGCGGGTACATGATGATCGACCAGGAGAAAGAAAAGAAAAAAAAAAAAAAAAGGAGAGCCTTTCAAATATACCTTTCCCTACCCTCTGGCGCTGCGACCGGTTCAGTCACCCACCCTCATCAGTCAGCGTGACTTTGGCGTGGTTTCATCTATAAATAGAAGTAAACAAAGAATGCAGCGTATATATCGTTAGGTTTGTTTTGGGGTGGGGTGGGGGGTCGAGGAAGAGAAACGAGATGAGGGTTAACAAAAAGTGAAGGGATTGGGTAGAGATGTAGAGTAGAGCAGGAGGGTCGGGTGCTGGTGAGGGTAAGTAAGGTTTCGACAAGCCCGATAAAGAAAGATGCTAAATAAAATGAATTAATGTACTTCTCTCCGAATGTGCCTGTGCAGAGAAATAGGTAAGCGCATCAATAACTCCGTGGCCTAATGGTAAAAGCAGCGTTTATTTTGCATAAATATTTTTTCAATATAATCTCCTTCCTTGTCAATGCACTTAATTCGATGGTAAACAATGATCGTTTAGATCGCACATAACAAAGCGAAAATATATGAAAATTCAACTAATCACTACACGTCCGGCTGAACCAACCACACACACACACACACACACACACACACACATATATATATATATATATATATATATATATATATATATATATATATATTCAACACCATCACTTGTTAAGACACCAGGAGTGTTGAAACAAAATGGGAATTGTTATAGTGATTTTATAATATATTTGTGTTATAATTTTTGAATAAATTATATTTGCTCTACTGCATTGAGCACTCTTTTAAGAATAGTATTTTTGGGTTATTGGAATTTATTCTGCATATACCATTGTATATATATATATATATATATATATATATATATATATATATATATATATTATACGACATATTATCTGATGTGGATATAGTCTATTTCAAACTAGCACTGCTATGTGCCAGCTATTCTCAGCCCAAGACTGTCTGTATCTATCTATCTATCTATCTATCTATCTATCTATCTATCTCGAGAATATCTCACATTGAACATGAGGAAAAATTAATTATTTTTAATAATATGTGGAAATCTCCACTTTTACCTGAAGACGGTATCGAGACCAGAAACACGCGTCGTAAAATTATGTAAAACAAAGCATAATATTTTTTCTAAATAAATCCACATTACAACCAAAAACGTTTGCGGCACCTCTCTTCTCTTCTTTTTAATATATATATATATATATATATATATATATGTGTGTGTGTGTGTGTGTGTGTGTGTGTGTGTGTGTGTGTGTGTGTGTGTGTGTGTGTGTGTGTGTAATAGGCCGGTGAAAAAATATTCGAGAGGTAAAAAACAACAAAAATAATAATATTGATAATAAAACTAATAATAATATTTACTGCATATTAGTAGGCCTTTAACCAGATGGAAGTATGATAAGAAAGATTTTTTAAAAATCGGAACTTTCGGACACGCTCGTGTCCTTTCTCAACGAGACAAGAAATAAAAAAAAAAATGAAGTAGAACTTTTTCTCCGGGGAATTTGTTTTCTTTCTTTTTTTCATGTGTTATATTACAGAAGAGATCTGATAGTTTATGTTTAGCTATTTGGCACGATTATGTTTGTAGAAGCTTTTCTGTGCAAAATGTATTCTTTGAGTGTTTCTAAATTCCTTTTTAATATTAGAATGTGTGAATCTATTTTAAAAATGTATTTTAACTCGGACTTTCGGCGTTCTTATTGGCATTTAAATAAAGCCACTAAATACTAAGAATGCCAAAAGAATAAACATATTACTATTTGGCTTCCGTATGGTGAATAATTTACAATGAATTTACATAACATAGTGCACACCCGGCTAGTTTTTCTAAAATTTCATTAGAAAAAGTGCTGTGTTTAATCTATAGTAATAAGAAAAAAAACAGAAAAATAATTATTTATGACCGAATTATCTATGAATTATTAATGAAATATTGTGAACTATTATCTATTTTAAATCTCACCAATATATATATATATATATATATATATATATATATATATATATATATATATATATATATTACGTAAAATGTTAAGCTGAATATTATTTGGCATAATTAAAAATACTGATAGTAAAAAAAAAAGGCTGCTCTTCAAAGATTTTAATCGGTGGAAAAAGCGTAAAATACAATAAATCTAAATTACCGAATGATTAATGAGTGGATAGAGAAGAGGAAAAAGTCGGGAGTACAAATGATAGCAAGCCCAAGCAAACTGTCACGCTGTTTACAGAGAAACGGTTTGCATGACTTGCTATACAGTAACTCTAGTACTTTAAGATGAAATAATAATAATTGATGAGAACTTGTAAGCTTTCTGTGACTGCACTTAAATACATAAAATCTACGTACCGTAGAGCTTATACTAGCAATTAGCATTAAAGTATTTACAGAAAAGTCACAGTCACAGGGAAGCAACTTTACGGCGGTAGGAAAGTGACTGAAATCGAGTTGCCAGGTCAGTACTAATAATATTGCTGATTCTTCTTTGAATTTTATCAAGAATATCTAAGTATATGGCAGAAGAACCGGACTATATGTGGCCGTAACATTCAAAGCGAATGGTAGACATAGATATATAAGAGAGATTCTGGTGAGAAAAATTGTCTCGCACGACGCAGTGAACCAGCTTTCTTAGTAGCTAAACTCTACTTTTTGAAACCGCGTGAATGATATCTAACGGCCTGTGTATTTGAAAGTCTTAATAAAGGATTCTGAGCATAAATATAGCGTTCCTTGTTCCGATGTCTTTGACGAACCCGCACTGTTCTTGTCCTATCTCCGGTCTAGTTCTAATGCACGCTCTATTCATTAGTTTTATTATGTGGCTCATTAGGCTGATTGTCCAGTGGTATTCACATTCGTTTGCACCTGGTTTCTTAGACAGTGCCATGAAAATAGACCTGCTTAAGTATTACAGTATATCTCCACTGTTGTAGATTTGATCTATTATTTCTGTGATCTTGAATACTGCGATTAAATTTTTAAAAAGTCTAGCTACTTGTTATTGTCCAAGTTCCTTGTAACACGGTGATGGTCCAAGGTTAGAACCAATGAAAGAATAACATGAACACAGGTATGGAATACAAAGATATATTACAACAGAAATATAATACAAAGAAGTAGAGGTATTAGTAATGACTATCAGATTTGGTTAGAGTGAACTATGTTGTCTCGACAAGTATCACTATTCCAATGTTCTTACAATATGCTCTCAATTATCTTTCCTCGTCTTACAATCTCCATATACCTCTTGAGAGGCGCAGTATTTATAATGTCAGGAATAGTCCTTTATTATTATAGGTAAGTTCCCATAACACTACTATAGCGAAGAGCTGATCTAAAAATTACAATGAAAGTATTTTAGAAAAAAAACTGATGCAACATTACGGCGGTCGGAAAGTGAATGAAGCCGAGGTACCAGATTAAGAGTAATAATATTGCCGATTCTTCTTTGGATTTCATTAAAGAGCTCAAGGAAAATAGCAGAGGCAGGGGGCCAGATGCGACAGCAATATTCAAAGCATGGACGAATGGTAGACCTATAGATATGTAAGGTAGATTCTGGTGAGAAAAATTGTCTCGTACGTACACAGTGAAACCGACTTTCTTAGCAGCAGTGGATTCAGTATAGTCTTTCCGCATCATGTTAACGCGAGACAGCGTAAGGAGACACTCTCCTGGAGGTTAGCATCAGCCATACTGATGAAAGTCAGAAAGGCGTCTCTCATATGATTGATGGAGAGCAGTTTTGTTTTAGAGGCGTTACCTAGCATAAACATTGTTTACAATTCTTGCAATCATGCGCAAGTTATGGCATAATGCTTGTCAAGAAATGTTCGTTCTCGTTTGGGCCCATGAGAGAGAAAGTCTGATGTCATGGAGGCTCGAAATTTTTTATGACCCTAGAATAGACATCCACTGAGGAAGCATTCTGGTACGTGATATCTGCGCTTAAAACGAATTTACATTCAGGACCATACAGTTTATCTGCAAGAATCTACAAAATGGCTTCTAATACAATGTGAGTTAATTAAAATATAGATACAGGGGTTGGACAAAATAAATGGAAGAGTTACAAAATTCACTCCTATATTTCAAAGACCTATTATATTAAGAACTTTAACTAAAACTTCGTAATTGCAGGTTATATATATTCTAAATACGTTTATTTATCTAATTTGTCTTTGTCTTATTTATTTTTAGAATTTAGTAAAATTTAAGCTAAATGCCTGACCTCTTCGAGTTCAAAAAAGAGCAAATTGTTGGAGCTCGCATGGCAGGAGCCTCGATCACTAAGGTTGCTGAACTGTTTGGTTTTTCAAGAGCTAGCATATCAAGAACACTGATGCAATTCGAGAAAGAGGGCAAGACCTCTAGCAACCGTAGCAATTCGGGCCGGACTTGTAAACTTACTGACAGGGACTGACGTACATTGAAACGCAATGTGACAAAAAAATCATCGGACAAATGCGGACAAAAGTGACTGCTGAGTTGAATAACCATCTAAATAGTTCAGTTTCTACTAAAACTGTTCACCATGAGCTCCATAAGGCTGAATATCATGGAAGAGCCGCCGCGAGGAAACCTCTTCTCTCCACTCGCAACATTCAAAAGAAGTTGAAGTGGTGCAGAGATCACAATGCCTGGTTTGCAGACCAATGGAAGCAAGTCATATTCTCAAACAAGTCCAGTTTTTCTCTTTTACCAACTTCAGAGCGAGTTTATGTGTGGAGGCAGCCCAAAGAAGCTTACAACCCCGACTGTCTTCTTCTAACAGTGAAGCATGGAGGTGGATCAGTGATAGTTTAGGCCGTCATATCATGGAGATGTCTCAGTCCAATAGCTGCCCTGCATGGTAGAATCAACAGCAAAGATTACCTGAACATTTTGGGAGATCATCTTCATCCAATGGCCAAGACTTTATTCCCTGATAGTGACTGCATCTTCCAAGACGATAATGCTCCAATACATACCGCTCGAGTGGTTTAGAATTGGTATGAAGAGCATGAAAGTGAGTTAGAACACATGGAATGGCCTTCCCAATCTCAAGATATCAATATTATTGAACATTTGTGGTGCATTTTGGAGCAACAAGTTAGGAGCCGCTATCCTCCACCGTCGTGTCGTAAAGAGCTGGAGAAGGTTTTAATGGAAGAATGACTGAAAATTCCTCTGGATAAAGTCAGGAAGCTGTATGATTCCATTCCTAGACATATTAAAGCTGTCTGTGCGGCTAAAAGAGGACCAACTCCATATTAAATAAATTTTCTTTGAATTTAACAAGTGTTCCAATTATTTTGTCCAAGCCCTGTACATCTGACGTCATAATTTAATTTTAGATGTTGAGCGTTTGTTTTTTTTTTAATGTTTTCAGATAAACTCTACTCAGTGTTTGTTATATTTCTCTTTTTTTAATTACATTGTTCGGACTGTTGTCCTCATCTTTATTGTCATGTGCTCCGGCCTTCTTCAGGTGATTGGAATTTCCAACTGTCCTCAATTAGTATGAATTATTGTGCGTTGCTTTTGATTCATGATTTACCGGACGTTAAGCCGAGCCGCGCTAATAACAAGGTATTCACAGAAATGGTTTTGTTTCGTTGACTTTTACTTCTTTGTTCTTGTTAAATATTTATTTGCGGCTGTTTTATTTTAACATTAAAGTCTTGAGTTATACATAATTATTAACTGCCACCGTACATCACAAAAGTAATCTTTTTTTTATTTTTTTATTAAAGTTATCTTCAGTCGGAAAAAATGTTACAGAACATTGTAAAACAGCTTTAGTAGCCAATGCTATAAGTAACAGATGGTTATGAAAAGACACAGTTGATTGCTTACGGCTAATTTGTTTACATAATGCTCCTGACTATTGTTTGTGTCGCGTGCAAGAATTGTAAGTAAAATGAGGCATAAAGTTAAGTAACCAAGTAATCGTTTTAAGTTCTCTGGATATTGGTACTTTTTTTAAAACATCGACTTTTTTAAAAAAAAATCGAAATCCCCACGGGCAAGTCAGTAATGTCACTAAACTCGAAGGGGTTACAGGGTGGGTAAGAATTAGGAACAAAAATATGAATGACGAGTAGAAAGAGAAGAGACTAATCAGGTAGACAGTAAATAACGATTGACATTGCATTTAAATTTTTGCAGATTAAAGATGGCTGGAAAGCATGGAGCCGGAAAGGAGTTCCACAGGCCAGAAATACGAGAGAAGAAACTGTTAGCATAGAACCTACGGATACATCTAGCCAGCTCAATTGTAAATTGATGAGATCTCGACGCCAGTCTAGTACTGCGCTTAAATTTAAAAAAAACTCAAGGTACTATAACGAAGAGCTCATTCGAACAATTACCATGAAAGTATTTCTAGAAAGGCCACAAAGAGGCAATCTTACGGTGGTGGGAAAATGACTGAAGCCGAGCTGCCAGGTCAGGACCAATAATATTGCTGATTCTTCTTTGGATCTTATCAAGAAGCTCAAGGAAAACAGCAGGGGCACCGGACCATATGTGGCAGCAATATTCTAAGCATGGACGAATGGTAGACATATAGATATGTAAGATTCTGGAGAAAAAATTTCTCTCCCGACATAGTGAAATAACTTTCTTAAAAGCTGACCTAGCAATGGATTCCATATAGTTTTTCCACTTCATATCAGCAGAGAACGTGAGCCCGAGGAGGCGTAACGAGTCACTTTCCTAGAGGTTAGCATCAGCCATGCTGATTGAAGGCAGTAAGGGATCTCTCAGATGATTCATAAAGAAAAGGTTAATTTTGGAGACGTTAAAATTAACAAGTCATCTTTTGCCCCAGTTAACTACGGACTTGAAGTCATTTTAGACATCGGCTGCCATTTTGATCTTGTCAGACTGATAAGCCTTACTGTCGAATCAGGAGTAAATTGTTGTGTCGTCAGCATAGACGCCAAGTTTAGAGCTGATATCATCATGATGGCCGTTAATGAAAATTAAAAATAGAGTAGGTCCCAAGATGGAACCCTGGGTGGGGACATCCGTGTTAAAACGAAAAGATCTAGACGAGTGGCCATTCAAGATAACTTTCATTTCACGATTTGATAAGGAAGACTGGATCAGTTCAAAAAAGTGTCCGGTGACACCGTAACTTTTCCGCTTGTGGAGAATACATGAATGCCAGATCCTGTCAAAGGCTTTCGAGATGTTCAATGCAACAGTTAGGGCTTCACCGTTATTTTATTTTATTTTTATCTAGGGCATAATAAAGTCTTTCCGCAAATATCAACCTACTTCCTTTTACTTGGTGTCAGACTACAATCAGCAATGCCTCTGGGAAATGAAGCTGTTCGTTTTTATATGATCTTTTATTTATTTATTTATTTTCATGGCGGATTTAATTCCAACTTAGTAGCAGAACGTCATTGATCAGATCAAAGCCGGTCAAAAATTAGAGTTCTTTTAAAATGTTTATTTTATAAAAGCGATCATATTTCATCCGAAACAAACAGTAACTTATTGTATTAATTTCCTTTTTAGAATTCACTTGTGAATAAAGTCTCGAAGATATAATGTTCATTGTGGTTAGGAAGTTTGGTTTTAGATTTCACGGCCGATCAACTTTCAACCCGTCGAAGCATGTGGCATGCATGTACAGAATTGCTTTACTTAAAGAAAGAAAGAAAGAAAGAAAGAAAGAAAGAAAGAAAGAAAGAAAAATTTCAGCAGAAGAATAGACTATTGTAATTAAAATCGTACTTTGTAATTACCAAATTCAGATTCGTTTCTTTATTCCATCCTTTAACGTGTTTGTTTTTTTTTTGGTTTGTGTGTGTGGTGGGGTCACGAAGGATTATAGTTATAGGAAATTCAGTCGTCCAAGATTTTTTCATATTAAAAATCGGAAGGTCTGAATATCAAACAATAATAAATTAAAAATGAAAAAGATGAGTTAAATAAATCATTTGTATTTACAAACATATGTGCATGAATTAAAATGTGTCAAAATAGTGAAAGCTGAGTTAAAATCTTTGGGTAGTTGATACACAGCTTGGTTTAAAAAAACAAACAAAAAACTTATCGTTAGCAAAGATTCGCTGATCGCCTTTTGTTGTTGTTGTTGGATTCGTCTGAGGTCGCCGACTGACAGTCGATGTTGTTGGTGGTGATGATTCGTTTGAAGTCGCCGACTGACCCTCCATGCTGTTGTTGGTGATGATTCGTTTGAAGTCGCCGACTGACCGTCCATGTTGTTGATGATGATTCGTTTGAAGTCGCTGACTGGCCAGCAGCGCTGCTGTTGATGGCGATGATTCATTTGAAATTGCCGACACGTCTTTCTTTCAACACATGCTGGAGAAGTGGGGAATAAAAAAGCTATGTAACCACGTCTTCTCTCAGCTTGAAGAGAGTCGCATCTCTGTTCCTTGAAAGTCGAAATCTGTGGGTTTTTATAATATTTTTCCTGAAAGTAAGAGAAATATTAGTTTGCCCTGGTTGTTCAAATATTTCACATGGTGGTATTACGGTAATTCTTCATCTATAATACTCCTTCATTCATAATACACACCCCTAAAATTGTGTTGAATGTGTGGGAAAATGCTTCTACTCACGCATAATACGCACCCCTTGTTTGATGATCAAACCCTACACATTGTAACTCTCCAACTGCATTACGACCAGCGATTCCTCCTCTTATTAAAAATGGTTTTAAACATAGAATAGTATTATTTTAAGACATTTTTTTATAGATACAAATATTTAAGTAAATGCTCTACTTATAATAAACAGTATTAACGACATTTACCGGCCTGAATTTCCGAGAAAATTTCATAGAAAATATGCGTCGTCCGACAGGAATCGAACCTGTATCCTATACGGAACCGTCATATAGCCTGACGTGCTTTACCGATTGAGCCACAGAGGAGCGTTTCGGTTAGCAAGATCGATTTTACTAATTTTAAACTACAATTCTCCGTGATTTTCTCTCGTACATTCATATCTGCTTGATGCGTATCCAAATGTAATCTAATGACGTCACACATTATGAAATGGACAATTATTTTAAGATATTTTTATGTTTATACGTTCTTTTTATAGATACAAATATTTAAGTAAATGCTCTGCTTATAAATAACAGTATTAACGCGATCATGTATCTTTCAATACATGACGGGGCAGATTTTTCCCGTAGTAGTTTGCCATTTCTTTCTGCGTTAGACCAGTGCTATCCAAGGCCGGTCTGTCTTGCTATTTACCCATAGTTGTGGGGAGAAGAAGAGGATTCATACCATTCCCAAGGGTATTGGCATGTAAGTGAATGTAAGGGATTCGACTGGAATTCGAACTCGGCTCTCCGATTCCTCAATCCGAGCCGCTATCCATTACTCCACCGTAAACGTAGAGCTTATAAATCTTGAGAAAAAATGTTAGCGATAACTTCAACAATACTAAATACTGTGAAGAGTTCAACACCCGTTTAGCGTGTTATAGAAAATTCTAATTTTTAAAAAAAAGAACAGGCACTTATGTTTTACCAACCCAGGTACCAAGATTCGGAACCTCGAGGCTTCTATGTTTGCTTTGCCAGGTTTTGTTTGCTTCTATTATTCACTCTATATTGATTAAAAGACATCAAGCATCACCTTTCGG
>CAHIKZ030005408.1:320000-325000 GCA_903632075.3 Acanthosepion pharaonis | reverse complement strand
TGATACATCAACTACTATTAGTTTGGCGGTAAGGTTGTATCATCTTGCAATCGAAATGGCTCGTTGTAACCGCAAGTTCTATGTTAACAGTTTCTTCTCTCGTACTTGTCGCCTGTGGAACTCTCTTCCGGTTTCATACTTTCTCGTCAATTCTGATCTTCAAAAATTTAAATGCAATGTCAATCGTTATCTAGTGTCTTCTTGATTCCTCTTCTTTTATTGTTCTCTCTCCTTAATAATGTTGTTTTTCCTCATATTCTCTTACACGAAGTAACCCTTTCCTTTGCGTCTTAGTGGCTTTATTGCCTTGGTGAAATGATTTAAATAATTATTACCTCTTAATGCTATACTAAAAATTTCATCTACAAAATCTGCTTGCTTTAAAACTTTATCCTTAAGTCATAAACTGTTTGACTTTTTTTTAAAAAACAATATTATATATATATATATATATATATATATATATATATATTAAGTGAAAGGTTTACTTAACTTTTGAATATCAATTTTATCCCAGCATTGATGTTTCTTGGTAAAATTTCCAGTCTTCAGGGGTTGTGGTTTTAAACGGTATTTACAATTTTTTTCTTTTGTCCCACGTCTTTTACAATCTGCTTGTTTTACTCCGTTTTATACAGGTGCGTATTCATGAACTTATCCCTCATTAAATTTTGCTTTTGTTTACATCTGTAGATTTTTTTTCCAGTTCTAAATTTTTTCTTCGAAATTAAATGAAACTTTTATGGTTTATATACAAGTTGTTATGTTATAATTAAATATAATATTTTAGTTAATATTTTTAATTAATATTTTAATTAATTTATTATGTTTTCATATTATTAAAGTAAAAAAAAGTAAAATGACAAAGATGGGGACAATAGTCCGACTAATGTAAATACTTTAAAAAAAGTAAATATTTGTTAATATGTCGGCATCGACCTATTAATCCATTCTTCTTATTTAAAAATTTAAATTAAATTTAAGTTAAATTTTAAGTTAAAGTTAACGCTGCCCAGACCATATAACCCCACTCTCGGCCTGATTGATAAGATTCAAAGGAATACAAAGCAGCAATAAATTTGGGACCGGTTTGGCTCCAAGAGTTTCCTGAAATTTGTTGACACTCAACTGGCTTCGGGGTCCCAGAAAAATAACAAAACGCGTGCGCGTATATGTGTGCGTGTTTGTGTGTGTACTTTATACAATTGTTTACCAAATACAAGAGCCACTCAATATAGAACCTTACTGAATGGGGGTGTTGTAGCGGTATAAAGAAAGAAAATAGGAAGTATATATTATGACGATATTTAAAAAAAATATCCACCTCAAGTAAGGATATAAAGTCACTCTGACGGAAAGGGTTAATAAAGATTTTTCTCTTTGTTTTTAGAAAACTGTAATTAATACTGGATTGTTTTAGAAACTTACAACTAACTCCCGATTTTTGAGAAACCTATAATTAATGTCGGATTTTCGTGGAGCATAAAATTAATAAGGAATTTTTATGAAACATGATAATGCCGGATTTGTGAGAAAAAACCTATTATAAATATTGGATTTTTGAGAAACCTATAATGTTTTCCGGATTGTTTTAAACCTATAATCAAAGTTGTATTTTGTAGAAATCTATAATTAATACCAGACATTTTAGAAACCTATAATTAATGTCGGGTTTTTTTAAAACTCATAGTTAATGCCAAATTTTTGAGAAAGATATGATTAATGCCAGATTTTATAGAAACATATTATTAATACTGGATGTTTTTTTAGAAATCTATAATTAATAATCGGATTTTTGATGAAACGTATAATTAATGCCGGATATTTTGGAAACCTATAGTTAATGATCGGATTTTTGAGAAACCTATAATTAATGCTGAATTTTTTAGAAGCATACAAATAGTAACGAATTTTTAACAAACCTATAATTCAATTTTTTAGATACTTAAAATTAATGCCGGATTTTTGAGAAAACTATAATTAATAACGATTTTTTTGGAAAGCCAAAATTAATGTCGGGTTTATTAGAAAACTATTATTAATGCCCAATTATTTATAAACCTAAATTTAATTTCGGTTGTTTTTTTTTTTAAGAAAAAATCAATCAATGACAGATATTTTTTAAAAACCTATAATTAATTTTTTTTACAAACCTATAATTAATGCCGATTTTCTTTTAGAAACCTATAATTATGGCCGATTTTCTTTTAGAAAACCATAATTGATAACGTGCTTTATTAGAAACCAATATGTTTAAATAGCGATAGGAAGTAGATGACGGAAGTAGTTTTTGGTGAAACTAGATGCTTCTGCACCTTGGCGCTATCATCATAAAGGAAGCGATCAGCAAAGAAGAAATTAAATTCTTGGATGCGCGATAAAGCCGACAACGACGATCTATGTGTGTGTGTGTGTTATAATGATAGCTCATTACTTGTTTCCGAATATACCCGACTGCTAATGTAGCCAGCAGGCAGGCTGTTGCAAACGCCCGCTCAGACACTCTTGTGATGGTTCAACATCCACTGGTGTTCATACCGCAACTATGCTGAGTGGACCTTAATTACAGTTTATGGGAGAGATCACATAATCATATTGAACAAGGTCAGTATGCTCAATCCCTCGGCCACGATGACTTGTGACATCATACTAGCAGATTTCGAAATGTTTCATCCATCATAGTGTGTCTTATATCTTGCCCCACTCACAAAATCTATGGAGCTAACTAATTTGCCTATTCAACTTTAAAAATTAATAAAGAATATTTTAGTTATTCATGCAATTCTGGTTATCTTTATAAATGGGCACGTGGCCGATTGGTTAGAATGTTCGCATTCTGACCATGAGAGCCAGGTTCAAATCTCACCATCGTCGATTAATCAGGATGGAGACTTCCTGGTGTTACTGGTCCACCCAGCATAGTTGCAGTATGAACACCAGTGGGTGTTGAACTATCACACGTTTGCAACAGGTATATGTGTTATTAGTCTGGAGGGGGACGATCCCAGCGTGCGGCACCTATGGAAAGTGCCTGAAAAACTATACCACGGGTTGACAGAAGCCTTGTGAGTAAAATTGGGTAGACGGAACCTTAGGTCGATAGCTGAGCTAACACGAAGTTATAAGTCATCGTGACCGAGAGCTTGAGCGTGCTGGGCTTGTTCAGATTGTTGATCACACTAGATAACACGCTCTTTCCCAGAAACTGTAACTAAGGTCTGCTCAGCATAGTTGCAGTATAAACCACAGGTGGGCTCTGTAGGTGTTGAATAAACACGGATGTGCCTGATAAAACGTCTGCAATAGGGATTGGCTGGACGTCCTAGTAGACGGGTATCCTCAAATACGAGTGTCCAGCTATATCTACATATCTTTATAAATGAGCGATTATTTCGTTGACGGATTTTATAATAAAATTGCTTACTTATTCAAATAAAGACATTTTCTATCCTGAAATTGGTAACTAGCTTAACATTCAGATTGCAATAGGGAAAGTAATCGATGAGTAAAGGTAAGAAAATAACGTTGATGTTTTTAATATTGTAAATTCTTTGCTTTCATTTAATCACCACAGAGAATGGCTGATGCTAACCTCCATTTTGCGCCTTCTTAGACGCACGTTTTCCACTGACATGAAGCTTAGGGATTATATTGAATCATATGATCGCTCTACTGCTCGGAAAGTTGGTTCACTGTGTCGTGCTAGACAATTCTTCCCGCCAGTATCCTTCTTGCGCATTTATAAAACTATCATTCGTCCATGCCTTGAATATTGCTGCCATATCTGCTATATTGTTGTGATGTCCACCCTCTAAAGAGTGTATGTTGGACTATTCCGCCTACTATAAGATTAGTAGGAGAGAAGGCCCGGGCGGGGTCTGGGGTGTTGCGGAATAGTCGCACAGTTTATTCGACTGTCGAACTGCCTCGGCAGAGAGGAACTCGGACGAAGCTTTGCCGAAGGGCAAAGTTTCGTCCGGCGAGGTAGACAGACCCTGAACCCGTTCAGGCGGGTTCAAAGGGAATATTTTTGGCCGAGCCTACGGGCTCGGAGAACCCACAATAAACCAGCCTTGTGCCACATGCACCCTCGGTGGTGGGAGGGGGCTGTTAAATATTAACAGTCGAATAGATTGTTCTACCGAGGCTGTAACTGTTCCTATCTGCTGAAAAACTCTCTGCCTTTGGGCAGAGAGGAACCCGGACGAGGCTGTGCCGAAGGGCAGAGATTCGTTCGGGAAGGTAGACCGACCCGAACCCGTTTATACAGGTTCAACGTGGATTTTTTAGCTGAGCCTACGGGCTCGGATAACCCACGTTAAACTTGGCCTTGTGTCACATCTACCCTCGTGGCGAGGGGCTGCTAAATATTAACAGTCGAATAGATTGAACGCTGGGTCAACCGACACACACTAACTAGTCGTGTAATTCTCTTCTGTTGTACTTACTGTTTAATATATGATATATCTGCAACACTTGTTTTGTTGTTTCTTAACCAATTACTTGGTCACAACGTATATATTTAGAAAGCTTCGACAAAATCCTGACCTGACATCTCGACTTCAGTCACTTTCACACCGACGTGACGTGACTTCACTCTGTCTTTTCTAGAAATACTATCAGGACAATTTTTCTGATGAACTGTTTTCGCTTGTGCTTCGACTGAATGATTTTAAGCGTGTTACTATGTCAACAATTACGTCTCATCGTTTTAATGTTGAACTAGCTAGATGCAACCGTCAGTTCTATTCTAATAGTTTCTTTGTTCGCACTTCTCGCCTGTGGAACTCGTTTCCTATTTCTTGCTTCCCTGTTAAATTTTACAACAATTTAAATGCAACGTCAATTTCTGTCTTCCGGAATCTTTGTTTGGTTTGGTTTGGTTTACGGCATATCAACCTCAATGGGTCATATAATGCCGACAAAGTTTTTTTTGCTGGTAATAATTTTTTTTTCTAAAATGTATAGTTTGGTTTGGTTTATTTTACGGCATATCAACT
>CAHIKZ030005408.1:307500-315000 GCA_903632075.3 Acanthosepion pharaonis | reverse complement strand
AATAGTATTTTTTTTAAAGCTTTTCACCCCAAGCAAAGCGAGAAGCCACTAGGACGCAAGGGGTTACAGAAGATTTGGAGCAAGATCAGATAGGAGTGATAGAGGAAAGGATGAGGAGAAGAATAGTGAATAGATCAAGACAACTGGAGATGTCGATTGACATTACATTTGAATAGTTGGAGATTATAGCTCTCAGGGAAACAGGTGTAGGGAAGGTAGTTCCACAGGCGAGAGGTGCGAGACATGAAGCTATTGGAGTAGAAGAGACGGCTACATTTAGTAGTTTCGACAGTGAAAGGGTGAGAGCGGGATGCCAGCCTCGTAGGGCGCTTGAACTCATGAAGTCTGGGAACCAGCGAATGCAGCTCCTCGGAAGCAATTGCCATGAAAGTATTTGTAAAAAAGACAGAGAGAGGCGACGGCGCGTCTGTGAGAGAGCGACTGTAGACGAGATGCCAGATCAGGGCTAATTATATTGCATATCCGCGTCTGGAGCTTATCAAGAACCCCGAGGCAAACAGAAGGGGTTCCAGACCATATATGGCAGCAATACTCCATGCAAGGGCGAATTGTTGATTTGTAGATCTGATGGATCGATTCCGGGGAGAAATATTTCCTGGCGCGGCACAGGGATTTAGCGGCATATCAACTCCTTATGGGTCATTTAATGCGGAAAATGAATTTTCTTGGGAGCATTAACAATTTCATTTACAAAAATGTATTGCTGGTCTTTTATTTACTAAGAAAATGTATTTTTATACTTTTATAGAATTTTGACCCCAGTTTGTGGGGGGGGGTCACTATTTTCCCATAGCTGGGACCCTAATAGGTGCTACCACCCCAGGTCAGGGTGGATCTGGAAACAACAGTAATTAAACGGTGGTTTCACGCTCCACAAAACCTCCAGATCAGATGCCTTGCTGCCAGATGTAGTTTATCGTCATACCCAGGACGACTTTTATCATTACTACTGTTATTTATCTAATAATAGCAATATGAGTTTAGGCAAATCAATCCTAGATATCTTAAATTTCATCCACGGTTGAGCCAAATAATTGCTAGAAATTATGAAATCATTATGCGTAATTATGAAACCATTTATTTATTTACCCCAATATATAAAGTATAGGTGTGTACTCGCTCGGAACCTCGAAAAATAATCTAATATACATAAAGTTATTCGTATGTTCCTGTGTGTGAGCACGAAAATCTTACTTACTATGAAACGCAGATTGTGTGTGTGTGTGTGTGTCTGTACGTTTATATATTGGATCGGATTTCCTACACTTTTCAACCGATTTCAACAAAACTTCACAGGACTACGTAAAATTACCTTGCGGTGGTTCTGACATCGCCAAAAATTGGAAAAACACAATTGTTTTGGCACGAAATCAATTTGAAAACACGATTAAGAGGCATTAATGAAAGGGGGACAACTCATATTGAGTTATACTTCACTTTCGTTTAGCAGGTAGTGTTTCTTATTGTCTTGCACACTTTTTTTCTTTATTTTTACATTCAGAATGCTTTAAAAATTCCATTTACAAGACAATTGTTTATAATAAAATTCTATTCAAGCAGTAGACTCATAACGATTGAAAACAATGTTTTTGTTTGAGTTTGGGTTTGACCAATTCGTAAAAAAATACAAAAAAAAAAAAAAACTAATTAAGACATGCGTGTCCGTCAACCTTATACAATAATCTTTGTCAAATTTATTTTTCAGTCTTTATGATGGTCGATACTTGATCTATCTCTTACTGTTACATCCCCGGGCAACGCCGGGCTCTACTGCTAGTATTAAATAAAACTGATGCACCAAATAAAGGTGAGATAATCATTTATATCTACCAGTATGTGTTTTACACTTTGCCCTACACTGAAAATATCGCTTTTTCGACATAACTATCGTATTTAGTCGCGTACGCGTAATATGCAACTTTTGAAGATATAATTTTGAAGCTAATTTGACTACAGCAAATGGATATATAGTTTGGTTAGCGGCGTAGCCGGGGGCCAGCTGATTTTATACGTCGTGTATGATGCGACCCTCTTAAAATTAGCTTCAAAATTAGGTCTTCAAATGTCGGTAATCTGCATATTCATCATCAGAAATTAAATCAATAAAAAAAAAAACGTTTTGTTATTAACCCTTTGAACCGTGCGTTCCTGAACAATTTTAACCCTTCTGCCTGAGCTCCTGAGTCAAAATTCGCAAATAATTCGTATGTAATTTTTCACGGTAGGTATAAAAAAAAGTTACAAGTGTTTACCCACCGTTCAACCGGTAGCTGGGCATTACGTTATTTTTCTCTGCCACCGGTAAAGCGGTGGTCGGGGCTCAAAGGGTTAATGTTCGAACTGGTATTTTGCAATATTTATAAGTAAGTTAGTTTCTCTCATGTCCCTATCGAATATTGGCCTCCTTTTAACGCCGCACCCGAGGACGGGGTAATAAAATATGTTTCATTAAGACGGTTTATATATAAGGGTTTTTTCATTAAGACGGATCAAAGTCAGCAATAAATAAATCAATGTTATTGGTGAAAATTTATTTCTCTGTTGGATCATGTTATTTAAGTCATGTCAATTATGTGTGAAAAATAATATCGCCTAAATGTCCGTCAAGTCTTCTGCGACACACCTTCACTCGATAGTCAAAATTTTTGATGACGTCTCTGCATAGTTGCTCCTCACCAATATGCCTTATTATCTCATCCTTCAGCTGTTGAATTGTTGTTGGCTTGTTGGTATACATCTTACTTTTGAGATGACCTCAAAAGAAGAAATCTAAAGGCGTCAAGCGGCATGATCGTTGTGGCCAATTGACTTAGCTGTTTCGAGACATGATGCGGCCTGGGAACTTCTCATTGCATTTCTGTTTGAACGTCCATTTTCGTAATAGGCTTCGATAACTTTAACACCTTGTTTGATTGTTAATCTTTCCATGGTTGAAATTGCCAAAGATTTAAGTTGTTAAATCTGAAAGTAAAAGAAAAAAATCATTAGACGTTTAAACTTAATTCTCATTTAAAATCGGTCCAAGTTATTGGAATGGACTTCAGTAGCAGCTTCAATGTATACATACACACTTTTCTTCTTCTAGACTGGTTGCCACCCAAGAAACCAGTCTGTTCTGCTATGTTACCTATAGCTGGTGGGTGGGAGAAGAAGTGATGGATTCATACTTTTCCCAAGAATATTACCACGTAAGCGAGTGTAATGAATTCGACTGGAATTCGAACTCGTCTCTCCGATTATTCAGTCCTAGTCGCCATTACACCACCGGGCCTCCTCTATAAGTAAACAGGTAGCAAGTTAAATAGGCTGGTCCGCTCACAAAAAAAAGGAAAATTAGAAAAAAAAAATGTTTTTTTTTACAGATTTTTCTACCCATTACAAGGCCCAAGAACCAATCAAGGTAGAGGTTTATTCTGTGATGTTATATTAGCGGAAATAATGGGTAAGAAGTGAAGTTCTTGGAGGCTATGCAGGAAAGATAAGAGCTGACGCTACACTTGAAGAGGTCAAGATTTAATTAGGGAATAATATTTCAGAGTTCATTCGGAGAAATCCAGTCCTAAACAGGAAACAAAGGATAAACCTCTACCCCCGTTCAAAAGACCGGAGAGGAGGGTAAACCCGACGATAGACAAACCGATCTGTATAGCTTAGCATTCTTGAGTCTTTATATAGGCCACGATATTTGTCGGAATCGAAAAAATATTGAAAGCTATAGATTTAGAATAGCGGCACAGTGTAAAACCGATTTATTAAACAAGTGCCGATATCTCTTTGTTTACAAGGCAATATATTAACCCTCGTGCTTGCAAAAAAACAAAAAAAGAACAACAAAAAACAAAACAAAAAATGTGGCAGTGAGCTCTTAGCTATTTTTATTTAGTTTCTTGTAAACAGTTTTGATCATATTTGCAAATACACATTAGACATTTTATTCGCCACCCCAACGGACAAATTATACATATGGGAACAAATTAGGATTACATAGAGACCGAGGTATTATAAATTCACACTCTTTGAGTCTTGTCACTGGATCTAACTCACGCCTTTATCCTGTACCATATATCCTTGAGGACATCTGTGTATGAATTTCTGTTTTTTTTTTTTTACCAGCGCTCACATTTCATTTTTTTTTTTTTTTTTTTACTATTGCTTTTCTCTGACACTCCGTATTACTGGTTCCCATACTGTATTCATTTCTATGCTTGGTCGGCTCAGGAGATTTTTGTGGCTTAGCATATGTGCTGATTCCTTAAGTTTATGAAGTTTCCAATGATATTCATTGTCTATGATTTCAACCTGATCCCACAGATGGCGGTGATCTCCCTTTTTTCTCCATATGTGGTCAGCAACGCCTGATTTTTCCCCTTCCCCTCGTGTTACATCTTTCTGCTGTTCTTGAAGCTTTACCTTGAGGGGGCGGCCTGTCCCCTCTTCATATTTCTTTCCGCAGCTGCACGGGATGGCGTACACACAGTCTTTAGTCATGTTCTCCTCTATCGGGGGGGGGGTCTTACTCGAGAGAGGTATCTGCGAAGCCACAAAAATCTCCTGAGCCGACCAAGCATAGAAATGAATACAATATGGGAACCAGTAATAAGGAATACCAGAGAAATGCAATAGTAACACACACACACACACACACACACACACACACACACACACGCACACACACACACAAAATGCAATGTGAGCTCTGGTAAAAAAACATGCATTGATAATGGCAAAAATTGCAATATAAGCACTGGCAAAAATGGTTTCTGAAGGCATTAGGTTTATAAGTCCCAGAAATTCATACACAAGGACACATGGCAGAGTGGATAAAGGCGTTAGTTAGACCCAGTGACAGGACCCAAAGAGTGTGAGTTCAATACCTAGTTAAGGCAGTGGAGAACTTGGAGAGGTGAATTAACAGGAGATAACTGTTAACTGACATCCAATAGACATTGCACGTGGAACTAAAACAATCCAACCCAGCGAGCGAAAAAAGGGGTTCAGTTCGACATTCCAAACACTTGAAGAAGGTCGGTGCCTACAACGGCCGAAACATTGTGGCAACAAAGATGAGGATGATAGCCCGAACAATGTAAATAGTGTACATAATACCTCATCTCAGAAATATAGACATAAAAGTGGACATTGAAGTCAACAGCCAGAGGATGATTGCGTTTAGCATGAAACAGACTGTCGCCACTGGGTGTTGACTTCAATTTCCACTTTTATATTCACATGCACTCTGTTCGTGATATTGAGCACTTTAACCCATAAATATAGCGTACCTTAAAACTATATTTTCTCATATATATATATATATATGTGTGTGTGTGTGTGTGTGTGTGCCAGAGAGAGTTAGAGAGTGTAACAGACACACAAATAAATCGGTGAGGCAGTTGTGTATTTCTTACAAAAAAAATCATAACTCTGTATTCGAGACCTGTTAAAAGCCTGGATTGTCAAATACTGATTTTTAAAGCAGGTTGACCGGTCACCCCATCTTGAAAGACGGGCGTAACCCAATATGCCGACACTCTTTTTTCCCCCACTCTACGACCTGCGATTGAACAAAGCCACGATTGACAGACATTGATCAATACTCTATAAATTTGCTACGACAAAGAAAGACTAACAAAATTTTGTCAATGTTCTTTTTTTTTACTTCCATCTTATTAAATATATAACTTTTACTTACATCTTATTAAATATATAACGATACATATTTAACATAATGTTTTTCCTTTATTACTATGTTATTATTATTATTATTATTTTAGTTTTGAACAAAAGCATTTACCTCCTTTCATTTTAAAAACACTGATTAGTACTGTTGTCCTGAATTAGTACGTAGGTGAACATATGTGAATGACTGGTACGCTCAACAAAACTGTTTGCTTGTTTGCAGAACATCTGGACTGTAAGCCAGTAACAAAACTAAAAGGGTCCTTCAGATCGATATATCGATCGACTTATTTTATCCAATATATATTTTTTTTTTACTGTTTTTATTTTATTTTATTTTTTTTGTCATGGTGATTGAAGTGTGTAGTGTTTTATTCATACAGTTTCCGCGAGTTTTCCCAAAGGGAGAAAAGGGTTGAGTTCGGGGAAGAGGGCGTTCAGTAGAGTAAGCCTTTGAAACAAAGAGGTCTCACTCACCTCTGAACATGGTCGACAAACGAACTGGTTGAAACGTTATCAGTAAAAAAGAAAAAAAAAAAAACGGGTGGAGGGAGATAAACAAACAAACAAATGCACACAATTTTACTTGATCAAGGACATTGTATTAAAAAACGTAACCGCGTTTACCTACTTTCTTTATGTATATAATTTTATCTGTTTGTTCAGTGCGTCTGACTCGATTTCTATCTATCTATCTCTCCTTCCTCTGTTCATATCAATCTATCTTTACTCTGTTCATCTATCTATCTATACTCTGTTCATACATCTATCTATCTATCTATCTATCTATCTATCTATCTATACTCTATTCATACATTTATCTATACTCTATTCATGCATCTATCTATCTATCTATCTATCGATCTATCTATACTCTATTCATGCATCTATCTATCTATCTATCTATCTTATATTCATGCATCTATCTATCTTATATCAATGCATCTATCTATCTATCTTATATTCATGCATCTATCTATCTATCTATCTTATATTCATGCATCTAGCTATCTTATATTAATGCATCTATCTATCTATCTATCTATCTATCTATCTATCTATCTATCTTATATTCATGCATCTATCTATCTATCTTATATTAATGCATCTATCTATCTATCTATCTATGTATCTTATATTCATGCATCTATCTATCTATCTTATATTAATGCATCTATCTATCCTATATTCCTCACTGGTGCCCCCTAATTTCGGCCATGTGCCACATCTAAGCTATGTTTAGAAAATCACTATCTATCCTATATTTATGCATCTATCTATCTATCCATCTTATATTCATACATCTATCTATCTATCTATCTATCTATCTATCTATCTATCTATCTATCTATACAATAATCAGAATTTCTATAGTTTTCTTGAACTTCTGTGAAAACGTTCCATCATCCGTTCTTGCTTCATAAGACGTGGTTGATATCCGTGATCTTCCGAAACGGTTCTTGTGCACATCTTGTACAGTACCATCGGCTTCAAACACCACTATTCCGTGAAATTGTAAGTCGCGTGGGTGGACCTGAATTAACCCTAGAACACTAACCATGGGTATATAGTACCCAGTGCAAATTTTCCTATTTTTACTTTCAATTTTCAGTACCTGATTTTCTTACCTAAATATGTTTTTCAGTTCCTATTAATGTTAACTCAAAGTACAAAGTTTGAAGTGCCTGCATGTAAAATATTTCAAATAAAGATTTATATTTAATATTTTTTTTTTTTTTGATATTTTCAAAATCGGGTATGATATACCCATGGTTAGTCATGGTGTAACTTTAATTGATGGTT
>CAHIKZ030005408.1:270000-300000 GCA_903632075.3 Acanthosepion pharaonis | reverse complement strand
GTAATTTGACATAAAAAAAAACAAAAAAAAAAAAAACTCTAGCTACGCATGCATTTGCGTGTGCTGGAATTAGAAAAAAAACGTGTCCACACAATTTAAACGGTATCTAAAAAAAAAAAACAGCATTCAGGCAGAATCAATAATTTAAATTAACTGTACACAAGAATTTTATGCAAAAAAAAAAAAAATCTGACACGTCTGTTTAACATAAAGGGTGTTGTAAAAGTCGCGCAACAATTGGCTGAAAACCAGGGAAATTTTGCATGACATCATCTTTCATAATTCGACCAATAAAATTTCTTAATAATATGTCGTCATATACAAAAACATGATTCCATTTGGTAAATAAATATAAAATTTACAATGTCATCAATGGTAATGCGACTTTTGGAACACCCTATATATATATATATATATATATATATATATATATATATATATATATATATATATATATAAGCATATATTGTTAAATATAACAGACAATGAATGTCTATTGTGTTTGGTCATGAGTCGTTCTAAACTTCGTATATTTGCTTCAATTTCGGGTGAAAATAAAAACAAAAAATTGTCCAACTTTTGGATATTTTTTTATTAAGCTAGTCCTTGATCTAAGCTTTCGACTCACATGACCCATCTTCAGTCATTTAAACAAAGATATTCACCATCAAAGATGATATTCTGTTATGCTGACATAGGAGTTTGCTATGCGATGATAACGATCGCGGAATAGCAGACGTAGTCGCAAATACGTGATACGGTTCTATGACTTCATACCGAGCGAGAGAACAAAATATTAACAACAGAAGCATATGTCTAGATGCAATGTAATGTGTTGTGACTAGTTTAAAATGTAATTTTGTTAAGTGTGGGTTGCTTTGTTTTAATGTAGATGGCCTCCAATATCTGAAGGTTCTTTTTATTGTGTGTATGTGTGAGTATTGTTGTTTTATCAACTAATATCTGTCTAATATTAAGTACGTAGCTATGTTTTTCTAAGAAATGTGTTTAATAGAACTAAGATCAGAAAGGTGACAGGTAAGTCTACGGGAATGCGTAGTTGTGGTAAAACCAATATATGTAGTGGGTTTATTATTAGTATCAGAGACACAATCTCTGAACAGGCATGTAAATTGATACACTATATAGTTTGTTTTTTTTTTTTGTTTTGTAAAGGATTTAGTTGTGTGGTTGTAGGGTTATCAGAGAATATGAAGTCAATTTTTAAATTTTTTTTTATAATATATGATGAGCTTAAATTGTTCATTATTATTAATGGGTTTAATATTTATACCTATTATTATTTTCACCCGAAATTAAAGCAACCATACGAAGTTTAGAACAGCTTAAGATCAAACATAATAGACGTTCATTGCCTGTTATATTAACAATATAATATATATATAATATATGTTTAAATAATGATCTGCTGACCTAATACACTATATATTTCCAAAATTCACTTGAAGATGAAACAGAACTAATAATTCTAATTTAATTATATAATTAAATTTGAAGTTTTTAGCTTCGGTTTTTGAAACATGGTAATTTCTGTGTAGCGAAGAAACCATATTTTAAATCAGTTAATTTTTAATACAGTGTAACCCGGATATAAGAGAGTTGTCGGGACCGGAGAAGAAGTCTCTTATATCGGGGTTTGGTCTATTTTGTTTAGGTAAGTATGGGAACACTTTGGGACCAGAGAAAATCTCTCTTATATCCGGGTTTCTCTTATATCCGGGTCTCTTATATCCGGATTACACTGTATTTATGCTCTGTAAATTTACATTGGGCAGTGTTTTATAAAAATAAAAATATTAATAAGAACACCGGATTATATATCTTACTGTTTTTTTTTTATTATAATATATATATATATATTACAGTGAGGTTCCCCTGTACAAGGCCGGGGAGTCACTCGAGGTAAAGAATTACATAGTAAGAGGCACAGTTTATTCTTATATGTGGGGAAGATAACAGTTAACCCTAGACTTGAACAGAAGAGATCGGGAAAACATCCTCTTGGGAGTCGGTTTTTTTATTGTTCACTATCCTTAATAATGTTTCTTTTCGTATTCTTTCACACTCATCTCTTCCTTGTGTCGTAATGGCTTTATTACCTTGCTTGGGGTGAAATGAATTTATATAGCACACTGAACCTCCTCGTAAAATTTGCTGGAAAGTGTAGCTAAGCCCAGAATGCCCATCGGAGATGGCAACAGCGTCTTCATAAACTAGGGTTGCGTTTTCATATTACATCACTGGCCATCATGTCGTCGCTGGTCGAGTTTAAGACTTGTCGATAAAGATAAAGACTTTGAAAATAATAGTGTTGCCAACGCCCTAAACTATAACATTGCGAGACGGGTGCACGTGGTTTTCCAACGAGGGGTGAGTGGTAAGTGGACCCTGTGGAGAGGTTCCCAACTATGAGGTCTGCCGGCACCCTTAGGGACAGGTTGCTAACCAGGGCCCCACGGATTCTCAAGGATTAATTAAATCAGTTTGGTATCTTCGAGCGATGAGAACTGTGAAAATGAGAGAGAGGAGGAGAAAGGGGGAAGAGGAGGAGAAAGGGGAAAGAGGAGGAGAAAGGAGAGAGATAGGATAGGGAGAGAGAGAGATGTGGAGAGAAGCGAAAGAGAGAAAGAAGAGAGCGAGAGGGGGGAGAGGGGATAGAGAGGAGGAGAAGGGTGAGATAGGGTTAGAAAAGAGGTGTAGAAAAGGGGAGAGAGCGGAGAAGAGAGAGCGAGCGAGGAAGGGAGAGATTGAGAGAGGGTGAGGGATAGAAAGGAGGAGAAGGGTGAGATAGGGTTAGAAAGAGGTGTAGAAAAGGAGAGAGAGGAGAGAGAGAAGAGAGCGAGGAAGGAAGAGATTGAGAGAGGGTGAGGGATAGAAAGGAGGAGAAGGGGGAGATAGGGTTAGAAAGAGGTGTAGAAAAGGGAGAGAGGGAGAGGAGAGAGAGAGAGCGAGGAAGGGAGAGATTGAGAGAGGGTGAGGGATAGAAAGGAGGAGAAGGGTGAGATAGGGTTAGAAAGAGGTGTAGAAAAGGAGAGAGAGTGGAGAGGAGAGAGCGAGCGAGGAAGGGAGAGATTGAGAGAGGGTGAGGGATAGAAAGGAGGAGAAGGGTGAGATAGGGTTAGAAAGAGGTGTAGAAAAGGTGGAGAGAGTGGAGAGAAGAGAAGAGAGCGAGCGAGGAAGGGAGAGATTGAGAGAGGGGGAGAGGGGATAGAGAGGAGGAGAAGGGTGAGATTGGGTTAGAAAAGAGGTGTAGAAAAGGGGAGAGAGTGAAGAGGAGAGAGCGAGCGAGGAAGGGAGAGATTGAGAGTGAGAGTGGAGGACAGACAAGATTTCGCGTGTAATCCAGTCGTTTGTTTTTATTAAGTTCATTTCTTTTTTTTTTTAAATTCAAAAATAAAAATAAAAATTATTCGTAATTTTTATTTATTTATTTATTTTAAAGAATCATCGATTTCCAAAATGTGGGACAAAAACGTGTCCGGCATTTAATTAATGCAGTCCACGTCCCTCAGCGTCAAAACGATGAAAAGTCCGCCATTTTGCAGAACGGTTGGCAAAGATACAAAATAAATGAATTCCACACGTAGAGGACTTTTCTACCTCAGCGAATTCTATATCTTCGTTACTAAAAATCGAATATTTATTATACAATTGATATTTGTCGGTTGTCCTCTGCTGGGGCCTTCAGCCGTAGAAGGCTCAACAAGCTAAACTTACGAGTAGTCTTAAGATCGATCCTCGATAGGTACCCCAAATGGCGTGACCTTGTGCCTTACTTATCTTAACTTTGTAATTATCGGCTTTCATTTATTTCTCCGATTATATTTCGATTAAGCATTTCGTCGGGTGGGGAGTGAAAAACGCGGACATGTCTCTTTCTAATTAGTCACCAACCTATATTTGTGCGTGACATATGGCATATATAAATATATCTGACTTCTCCCCACCAAAGCCATCCTCGCCAGATGTCCGACATGCAGCCTGATCGTTCATTAAGTTCTGTAAATATACAAAAACTTACGCGAAAAAATTATTTACATAGGCAGGCACACAGAATATCACACACACACACACACACACACACACACACACACACACACACACACACACACACGCACTCTCTCTCTCTCTCTCTCTCTCTCTCTCTTTCTCTCTCTCACACACACACAAATACAGATTATTCTGATAAAAAACAGGGATAGCAATTTAAATGATGTGCACTCAGTAAAAATAACGTTTGTCGTAACAAGGAATAATGTCGGATTAAAAATCCTTTCCAAAATTATTATTATTACTTTCTTAGTAACTATCTAACTGTCCATCTCCGGCTATTCATATCTATCTATCTATCTACCTCAGTCTGTTCATATCTATCTATCTATCTATCTATCTACCTCAGTCTGTTCATATCTATCTATCTATCTATCTATCTACCTCAGTCTGTTCATATCTATCTATCTATCTATCTATCTATCTATCTATCTATCTATCAGTCTGTTCTATCTCATCTATTCATCTATCTATCTATCTATCTATTCATCTATCTATCTATCTACCTCAGTCTGTTCATATCTATCTATCTATCTATCTATCTCAGTCTGTTCATATCTATCTATCTACCTCAGTCTGTTCATATCTATCTATCTATCTATCTATCTATCTATCTCAGTCTGTTCATATCTATCTATCTATGTATCTACCTCAGTCTGTTCATATCTATGTATCTATCTACCTCAGTCTGTTCATATATATATATCTATCTATCTACCTCAGTCTGTTCATATCTATCTATCTATCTATCTACCTCAGTCTGTTCATATCTATCTATCTATCTACCTCAGTCTGTTCATATCTATCTATCTATCTACCTCAGTCTGTTCATATCTATCTATCTATCTATCTATCTATCTATCTATCTATCTATCTCAGTCTGTTCATATCTATCTATCTATCTATCTACCTCAGTCTGTTCATATCTATCTATCTATCTATCTACCTCAGTCTGTTCATATCTATCTATCTATCTATCTATCTATGTCTGTTCATATCTATCTATCTATCTACCTCAGTTTGTTCGTATCTATCTACCCCAGTCTGTTAATATTTATCTATCTACCCCAGTCTGTTCATATCTATCTATCTATCTATCTATAGAGAGCGTGATGAACAAAATATGGAAAAACGAAATAACTACGGGTCACGTGACGAATTTACTGATCCATTTTCGTGTATGTCTATCCAAACTCCCCGCTCTCTCTCCCCCTCTCTCTCTCTCTCTCTATATATATATATATATATATAAATATGTGTGTGTGTGTGTGTGTGATGTTTGTTCAACCTCTGTATATAATCTTGATGCCAATAAAAGTCAAGCCAAACTTAGGATTTCTCTATGATAGCATTCGGATAGAGAAAAGCTGCGTCAAAGTGGTAATCAATTTTATTATTTGGGTTTCATAACGGAAAAATTAAATAAAAGATTCAAAGGACACAGGTCTGATGTCAGTCACAACAATGTAACCCCAAGAGAGCTTGTTAAACATTTTCTTACGAAAGACTGTAATTTCAACAAGTATTTTAAGGTATCCCATTCTGAAAAAAAAAAAACATTCAGACTCTACCGACCTTTCGACCCTTAAAACGCATGAGGGTGGTTATGTAAGCAAATTGCGAACTTCCCGACCCAGGGGAATGAACAAAATGACAAGAAAGTTCCATAAGATTTATACTAATTGCTCTTAGTAACTAATAAACTAACGGAAAATTCCACGATGAACAAGATCGCCATTATATTAAGCCCGGTTGCATGCCATTCATGCTGGTTACGTTTCATTAGTTTTGTTGCGTTCATTACGAGGACAGTCGTTCTTTCAAGACAAGCAACGTCATGATAATAACTGATGACCAGCCTCAGCCCATCCCACTCCACATTTTCGGCCTTGTGCCACAATTGTATTTTATATATAATAAATCTTGACAAGCAACGTTATGATCCAAGTCGATATTCCCAACTTTTCATTTTCTTTTGGCCCTCCGTTTTCATCTCGACTGAATCAGTTTTTGAATTTTCTAATGCCCATAATTTTGTATCCTTTCTCTCCCCTTAGCGAGAAAGCCTCTTGAATTTGTTGGAAAACAGAATACAGCGGTCACTCTTATTTTTATGGAGTGGAGGGTCCCCCACATTTTTTTGATTGATATATATATATATATATATATATATATATATATATATATATATATATATATATATCCCTACTCCTACCAAAACGTAACTAATAACTGATACATCAAAAATACAGCCATAATGCACGCTCAAACACCCCTATTCTGGTTGAATGGATTTCTCTGTATCCTTGGAAACGTGAATTATGATTTTTGCTGTGTCTTTAAAACCCAGTAATTTTAAAAGTTACTCCAAAATTCGCTTGAGGATGAAATAGAACTAATGTCTTTAATTTAATTATAAAATTAAATTCGGAGCTTTTAGCTTCCATTTTTGAAACATGGTTAGAACTGTGTAGCGAAAAAAAAACATATTTTAAATCAATTAATTTATAATATTAATGCTCTGTAAATTTAGATTGAGCACTATTTTGTAAAAATAAAAATATCTATAGGAACACCGGATTATATATCTTACTGTTCTTTTTTTATATATATATGTAAAAACTACATGTAAATTTAAAACATTTTTTCACCCTTGGAAGTGCGGTCAGATGAACCAGGTAAAAATCATACACCTGGGGAAATTATAACCTATGGACCCTTAAGGTTGTTTTTTTTTTCTATTTAAATTAATATATATATATATATATATATATATATATATATATATATATATATATATACGTAGACCTGTTTAATAGGTGTAATATTGGAGGAATCGAGACTTTTATCATACAGTCTCAGTTACGGTGGACTAGTGATGTCTTGAGAATGTCTGATGACAGGATACCCAAGATCCTAATGTACAGTCAGTTAGATCAGGGCTACAGGAATGTAGGACGCCCATGGCTAAGATACAAAGACAAGCTGAAAAACAACTTGTCAGCAGTTAATATACCACATAACACCCTTGAGCGCTTAGCTTTGGAGCGGGTAGAATGGAGATCAACGTGTTTTAGTGGACTCAGCAATTTTCAATCTGCTTGTCTGAATCATCTTCAAGAAGCGAGAGCAAGATCTAAAAGGTCAACCAATCTAACAGTGATCTCATCTCACAATCCTCACACTTGCTCCATATGTGGCCTCCTTTGTAAATCACTAGCGGGTCTTAAATGCCACTTAAGATTAGCGCATAAACTTTCATGACTGAATCAATAAGCTGGCAGATCCTCATACATCGAAACCGACGGGAGAGAGTCCATTATATATATATATATATATATATATATATATATATATATATATATATATATACACAATTGTACATATTGTAATTTTTAACTCATGGCGTGTTTTTTTTTTTTTTCTGCAGTAGTTGCCAAGTGTATGTGAGGCATTTTGGTGTATGAAGGAGCAAATGGTGACGGATAATTTCTTATGGTGAATGAATAAATTGTAATGAATGAACGGGTCGTAAATCCGATTAGCTAGATATAGGATAGTTAGTATCGAATAACCTTGACCCATCTCCCCGCTTTTTTTCGGCCTTGTGCCACAATTACTGTATTAAGTCAGTAATAAATCATGGACAAACGCCATTTGTACAAAGTCTTATCATTTTTTGTAGATTTATATATTTGTATATTTGAAAAAAAGAATTTCTCAAAATATAACATGAAGAAGACAGACATTTTGTTGAAATGTTGTTTAACAGTGAGCTTTTTCTTTACTTTTACTTAAATTATTATTATCATCATCATCATTATTATTATTATTTCCTTTGATTTCTGGCGTTTACACATTTCTTTCCGGGTCCCGCCCAGGGACCTAAGGTTAGAAATGGCGTCATGACACTTTCCACTGACAAAAAAAAAAAAAAAAATTACATAGATAAAGCCCTTCGTAAAGTGTGGGCTGTACTTGTGAGAACAATTTTTTGTATCTCCTTGAGGCATGGACTTCCAGGAATCCCTTCAATTAGTCTGCTGTAATCTTTTCCAGCCAGTCCTAGGGCTCCAACTACAACAGGGATTGTTGATGTTCCCATATGCCACATTTTCGAGATTTCTATTTCAAGGTCCTTGTATTTTGACAGGTTTTTGAATATCTTCAAAGATACATTGCAGTCAGCAGGGACTGCCATATCAATAAGGAGGCACTTTTTTGTTTGTGGTCTTTAATAACAATATCTGGGTGGTTGGCTTTGGTTGTTCTGTGTATTGTGTAGTCCCATAGAATTGTAACAGGTCCTATCTCCGTAACCGGGTCTGGGTGGTGTTCATATTATTATTATTATTGTTGTTGTTGTTGCTGTTATTTCCTTTGATTTCTGTTTTATACACATTTCTTTCCGGGTCCCGCCCAGGGACCTGAGTTTAGAAATGGCTTCATGACACTTTCCACTGACAAAGGAAGTGACGTTTCACATACGGCTTGCCTACAAGCAGGATTGTTCATAACCATTTTCGATTCTTACCTGTCGAGGTGCAACTGAAATGCACCGAAACGAAGTTGCATCTTTGTAGTGAGTAAAATGGTTTTGTCTATATGATAAAATTATAATAAATAAATAATTCTCATTCTACTATCGGGTATCGAGCCCTCTTTTGGATTAATGCTGTGAACGTTGGAATTTATATATTACTTTCCTTTGTCATCGGATATATATATATATATATATATATATATATATATATATATATATATATTGGAGTTGGAGTAAGATTGGATTTTAGCAATTAAGTGTGATCTTTCTCATCAAAATTTGCTATCTGAAATGATCCTCACGAATTATTAGCTGGCCTTGCATATATTCATCCAATACTCTACTGCTGTCATATTCGAATATAAGCGTCTCTCTTCGTAGGTTATTCGTATTGGTAATCAGCTTCTTGTAACAGCTGTGAAATTGATAGAGACTTCATCGATTGATTGAATGGTTGGCCATCATATCCACCACGTCAGATACAGTTCTGTCGAAAACGTCACAGTATCCAAGTAGTGTTGACTTATCGTAACACACGCGCTTTAAATAATCATTTCACTGAATTTGGCCAAACATTTTTTCAGCTGCTTATAATTTTTTTTTTTCGAGAAAATGAAAAAGGTTTAAATGAAACAAAATACTGAGAAAGTTACAAGCCGAGAATATGTTTGTAAATGTTAGGCTTAATTCGTCACTGCCCTTTTTAAAGAATTTAACTCGATTTTGCAATGAGAATATCAATAGAACCGAAGCTGATTTTCAAAGTATGTTAACCTAGCATTATTTGTTTCTAGTCGATGCTGTTCGCGCGTGTGTGTGTGTGTGATTGGTGCACCTGAGAACTGCTGTTCAATTTCATTGTGCATTGCATATATGTGTGTGTGTGTATAATATTAGCGGTCAACACACACACGCGCACGTATATATATATATATATATATATATATATATATATATATATATATATATATATATATATATATATAAATTCCAAGAGGATAGAATCCAGGTAGAACTCAATGTCCAGGACACAGTAAGAATATACTATAAAAGTGTTTGAGCCTTTATATATATATATATATATATATATATATATATATATATATTTGTGTTTGAGCTTTTTATATTATATTATATTATATTATATATATATATATATATATATATATATATATATATATATATATATATATATATGCATTGTCATCCACAGATCGACTGTTTTGTTCTTTCACAGGTCGTCAGTGGCTAGACATCCGATTGCCTCAAGATTTGTTATCGACCGGAGACTCTACCCGTAAGCCATTGGCGCACGACAGGAATGAAGGTGAATTTAGACGTATTTATCTTTAGATGAACACGCCAGTTACTGGAAGAACTCGATTCGTCTTACCGAAGAGTCTTGTATCGGCAGCAGTAATAGTCACTGTTTACAAATTCACTTTTCTCCCTGGGAGCTCAACCGAAATAATTTTTTTCAGGAGCATGTATATAGTATATTTGTCATCCACAGACAGACTGCACACACACACACACACACACACACACACACACACACACACACACACACACACATATATATATATATATATATATATATATATATATATATATATATATATATATATGTAAACACACTAGAGTTTGAATCCATCCCCTGAATGAGCATATGATGAGCTTGACAGAAGAGTGAAACCTTTCCATCCCAATGAGAATTGAAAAAAAGAATGGCATCAATTATCAAACTTGTACTTTGAGAAACCTTTGCAACGAATACCAGAAATCTATGCTGCAGTAATCAAGGCTAAAGGAGGACATTTTGACGAGAGTAAAATTTAATCATTAATTTTTTTTTCTTTTTGTCATAATAAAATTTCTAATAAAAATCATGTCTCCCTTTTTTAACTATGTATATTAATTTTCTCTTATTTAAAGTACAAAAACACATTCTAAAATTTCTCAAATAATCTCAAATAATCTTTATGAATCTCCTATTTTCATGCAGGACAATGCACCTTGCCACAAAGCTCAGAAAGTTATGGCTTTATTTGAAGAAGAAGCAATCGCCCTAATAAAGTGGCCAGCCCAGAGCCCCGACCTGAATCCAATAGAAAATGTTTGGAAGATAATTGGAGAAAGGGCTCAGAAAAGAAACCCGAAAAACCAGGATCACTTACGGGAGTTATTGAAAGACGAATGGGAGGGAATTACTGCTGATTTTTGCAAGAAATTAATTTCATCATGTGGTCGACGATGCAGAGAAGTCATTGAAAATAAGGGGATGTTTACCAAATATTAAATTTTGTTGATATTTTGTTCACAATATCTAGTTATTTGATCTATCCACTTTAACACATATACAATAGCGGCCATAATATAATATAAATTTTGTTGATATTTTGTTCACAATCAAGTATTAACAAGATCGTTCCTTAACTTTTGTCCAGTAGCTTATTTCATTTGTTCCATTTAATCTTTATTTAAAAATAAAAAATATTATGTAAATTTTTGTAACTTTGTATAATATTTATGCATTACACCCTAATCTTTATTCGGTAAAATTTCAAAATTTCATTGCTAATCATGCATTACTTTTTAAGTAATACACATATTTATGTCTTTGTTGTTTCCGTTCCTTATATTATGGCCGTTACTGTATATATATATATATATATATGTGTGTGTGTGTATATATATATATATAAAGAGAGAAGTGGCGCGCACACACACTTGATTTCACCTTAAGCAAATTCACGCTATTGGCCCTCTCTTCTACTCTGATATGCTTTCACCCCAAACCAACTCTTGCAAAGCCAAACGGCGACAGAGAATAAATGACGGGAGCAGGTTTTGGTAAAACAGGAAGCTTCTTGTTCTGAACCTGCACGTTGGTGACGAATTTCGGGAAGCAATAAGCAAAGAAGAAATTAAATTCTTGGATACGTAATAAAGTCGACGACGATGAAGGAGGGAGACAGAGAGCGAGAGAGAGATAGCACGAGAAAGAGATACAGAGGTAGATAGAAACTGTTATGGTAATTTACCTACGCTCGCCTGAACTCTCCCAGCTATAAATAGGAGCAGTTACTGCCTTTTGGAGAGGGAAGTTTTCAGCAGTCAGCTTTGACAGTCGGACCGAACATTGTTGCTGTAACACTCTGGTTTGTAGATGTTCGTATTACTGTTCCTGTTAATATATTTGTTTAACTCAATTCCTCTCTTTGTGTCTTTATTTCTGGCCCTAACAAGGCCACAACAGAAACAAACTGAAATAGATAGATAGATAGATAGATAACAGATGGAGATAGATAGATAGATAGATAGATAGATAGATAGAGAGATAGATAGATAGATAGATAACAGATGGAGATAGAGAGATAGATAGATCGAGATAGATAGATCTATGAGGAAGTGGAAAAAGTTTTCGCGTGGCGCGTTTTGTTCTTTAGGACTTTATCGGATTAGTCACGATTACATCGATTCAACTACACATGCGCACAAAGCAGAAGGGGCGTTGAACGTGTTTTGGGGTGTATAGTATAGCCATTTTTAATTTAGTTTCTTTTTACTTTTATCTTTTTTGTTATTAAAAATCCCACATTGTAATAATACGATGATGTGACTGCACATGCGCACGAAAGATAGGAAACGCTGAGAATTCTAATTTTTTTTTTTTTTTTGGTATATAGTCTAAACAATTTAATTTAACTTCCTTCTTTTCATGTTTCCATCACTTTTGTTATTAAATACCTCACATTGTGATAATATAAAATCTGCCAAGAAAGGGCAAATATTGTAAGAACCTGGGCGTAAATTTCTTGTGGATGATTTAGCAATTAAAGCACATTCTATACATTTTCATCTTACTAAAATTGCTTTCGCTCTTAATTAGAGTAGCAGTTTTTAAATCAAAATTATGGCCAGACTCATTATGGCGAGCAACTAATTCGTTGAGTGTGTTCTTTTGTAAAAGATCCCTTTTGTGTTCATAAAATCTTTTCTGTAAATTACTCGAAGTTTCTCCTTTGTATTCCTTGTGGCAATTATTACAGGTTATAGAGTAAATACCTCCTTCAAGTTTTAGCTTATCATTTTGTATTAAGTCTTTTATGGCTTTAGAAATAGTTGCTACAAATTTTATGTTGAGTTTAGATAAATTCTTTTCAATTGTAGTTGTGCTTGAGTTGGTGGGTAATAATAATATATTTTGATTCGTTGGGTTTCTCAGGAAAGTCAATTCTTCCATTTTGTTTCACGTTGAAAGTGAAATAATTAGGACATTAAAAGTATTTTCAAAGTATTCCACCTCTTAATATAAATATTGAGGGTTACACATTCTGAGAGCTTTAAACAGAATTGCATTTTGTTGTAATGGAGAGAATAGAAATTTATGATATTATATTTATTAGTTGATTTGCAATGGCCACTTAGCTTTATTCTATTGTCATAGATAACTAGATAGAAACAGAATGATAGATAGATAGATTGATTGATAGAAACAAATTGACACACATATATATATATATATATATATATATATATATATATATATATATATATATATTGATATATACGAACAGACTGTGATAGATAGATAGATAGATAGAAACAGAATGATATATATATATATATACTGATAGATAGAAACAGAATGATATATATAGATAGATAGATAGATACAAAGAGATTGAGAAAGAAAGAAACAGACTGTGATAGATAGATAGAAACAGACTAAGAAAGAAAGAAAGAAAGAAAGAGACTGAGATAGATAGATAGATAGATAGATAGATAGATAGATAGATAGAAACAGAATGAGATAGATAGAAACAGACTAAGAATGAAAGAAAGAGACTGATAGATAGATAGATAGATAGATAGATAGATAGATAGATAGATAGATAGATAGATAGATAGATAGATAATGATTTTCGATAACGGAGAGTGGTTCTTATTGATTTATTTATTTCTTAATTTATTATATATTTTGTAAATTGTTTGGATAGATTTTTCACTAAAGTTAACGATGGGAAGAATACATTTAGTCAGACTAACATCTATCTATCTATATTTATTTACCTATCTATTCATATTTATCTGTCTATATTCATATCTATCTCTGTTCATATCTATCTATGTGTTTCCGTTCGTATCTATATATCTCTATTCATATCTATCACATTCATTTAATATCTATCTATCTATCACATTCATTTAATGTCTATAAATCTATCACATTCATTTAATGTCTATAAATCTATCACATTCATTTAATATCAATCTATCACATTCATTTAATATCTATTACATTCATTTAATATCTATCTATCACATTCATTTAATATCTATCTATCTATCTATCATTCATTTAATATCTATCTATCATTCATTTAATATCTATCTATCACATTCATTTAATATCTATCACATTCATTTAATATCTATCTATCTATCTATCTATCTATCTATCACATTCATTTAATATCTATCTATCTCATTCATTTAATATCTATCTATCTATCTATCACATTCATTTAATATCTATCTATCTATCTATCTATCACATTCATTTAATATCTATCTATCTCATTCATTTAATATCTATCTATCTATCTATCTATCTATCACATTCATTTAATATCTATCTCATTCATTTAATATCTATCTATCTATCTATCTATCTATCACATTCATTTAATATCTATCTATCTATCTATCTATCACATTCATTTAATATCTATCTATCTCATTCATTTAATATCTATCTATCTATCTATCTAACTATCACATTCATTTAATATCTATCTATCACATTCATTTAATATCTATCTATCTCATTCATTTAATATCTATCTATCTATCTCATTCATTTAATATCTATCTATCTCATTCATTTAATATCTATCTATCTATCTATCTATCTCATTCATTTCTATCTATCTATCTATCTATAATGTTTGGTTTCTAACTGTACAATACAATTTCTATTATCTAGAAATTATTGTTTATGTATTGTTTACTCCTTCTTGTCGCCTTAATTAAATCCCAAAGCCCGATGTTTGCTATTATTTCAAGTTAAACAATAACTACTTTTTTTTAACAATAAAAATATATAAGCATTTACATTATAACAATATATAAGCATTTGCAAACATTAACATCGCGATAATTTTTTTGATAAGCCAAGTAATACAATATATACAATTCGCACTTACTAGTGACTAATTACAAAGAGTGACTAATTTATGAAAAATGATATTTTGCTGAGCCGTTCTTTGATAGAACTTGTTTCGTAAGTTAATCAAAAGTGATGAAGGGAAAATAAAAAAAGAGAAAAAAGAGAGAGCAAATATAGTAACAGTGAATAACAAATGAAATTGTCTATATTTCAAACTGTTTATTATGTCATTCGTCACGATTGATTGTTACGTTGTTAAATGGGTTCGCCTGGACGGGGAAAGTTTTGCTAACGCAGGGGGAGATAACCCGTTAGACTAACTACAAGTCAGACTGAAAGATAGTGCGTGACATAATCAGATGTTTATTGTTTCTTACCCTTTCTTTCTTTCTTTTTTTTTTTTTTTTTTTTTTTTTTTTTTTTTTTTTGTTGTTCCTACTGCAATCGACCTATTAAGGTTGTAGTAGCCGAGGCAGATGACAATTCACCCGTGCTCTTTTTCGAACGGAGTGTTGAAGGCCGAGGGAATCGATAGCCAATGAATATAGATATGGAAGGACACAGACGAAGACAAAATCGACTGACAAAAATAAAATTTATAATGTCCAGTGTCCACTCATAGTGTTTGCGGACTTTCTATTAAAATTCTGTCGTCAATATTCTACAGAAGCAATCGTGGCGAAAATAAATACGAACAAAATAAACATTTCTAAGGTGTATTAACTATCTGGTCTTTCAACAGGTGGGCACTTTAACTAAACATGTAAACGCGTTTAACGGAAAAGAGTAAAAGACACTGGTAGATTTCCACGTTTCAACTTCTCCCTATCTATCTATAATTCTGTTCATCTCTCCCAATCTGCTCATATCTATCTGTTCATATCTACCTTTTCATATCTATCTATCAGTTTATATCTATCTATCTATCTATCTATCTATCTATCTATATCAGTTTATATCTATCTATCTATCTATCTATATCTATCTATCAGTTTATACCTATCTATCTATATCTATCTATCTGTCTATCTATCTGTTTATACCTATCTGTTTATACCTATCTATCTGTTTAACTTTATACCTATCTATCTATCTATCTATCTGTCTATCTGTCTGTTTAACTTTATATCTATCTATCTATCTATCTATCTATCTATCAGTTTATATCTATCTATTTATGTCTATCTGTTTATATCTAACTGTTCATATCGATCAGTTTTTATCTTTCAGTCTGTTCATATCTATCAGTTTATCTATCTATCTAGCTATATATCTATCTGTTCATATCTATCAATTTATATCTGTCTATTTATATCTATCTATCTTTCCACATCTATCAGTTTATACCTATCTGTTCACATCTATCTGTTTCTGTCTATCTATCTATCTGTTCACATCTATCAGTTTATCTATCTATAATATCTGTCTTTCTGTTCACAGCTATCTGTTTATATCTAGCTCTCTGTTTATCTATCAATTTATCTAACTGTCTATCTATCTATCTATCTATCTATCTATCTCTATCTATCTCTGTTCATATCTATCTTATATATCTATCCATCATTCTATTCATATCTCCGGCGTAATGTATTCACACACATACAGAGTGAGCGAGGGCGGGAGTTAATGTTTGTGTATATGTGTATTGACACAAACATGTCCAGACATGTTCGAATCCGGGTAAAAATCAGCATTTTCAAGGCTGATATTCTTAGTTCAGTAGACATGCAACTCCTCCTTACTATGAAGATAAGTTATGCTCTATTTTTCCTACTTGTTCTTATGCCATACTCAACTAAAATTGCTAACTACAATAATAATAATAATAATAATAATAATAATAATAATAGAGCCTTTCTTGTATATGAACTAATTGTTTATTTCCCATCAATACCAAAAAATGGTACTTGATCCTTAATGACCATCCAAAAATTTTGGCGCAGTATAATCTTCCTACCCCCATTTTCTCGGTAATACCTCGTGACATGCTAAACTTACCAAACCATCTGTTTTGTGGAATATAAATTACTTATTTATCCCTAACCAGATTCAACCCACAAACGCAGACCGAAACTTTTTATTTGACCTTCACCAAGAGCTAAAAAGTAATAATTTTAAAGTACGGAAGACTGTAAAAGAAAAGAAAATGTTCTATTTTCTTTTGCTAAAAAGAAAACAACATCAGAACAACATCAAAACAACTTCAAAAATCAAAAGATCATTCTTATCCAAGGAAATCCAACCCTAATTCCTAACTCTAACCTTAAGCTTCATATTGCTAATTTGTTCTTATTTAAAACATTTGACAGCATTTGCCCCTTCTTTGGGACAAGTAAAATCTGACAACTTACCCAGTTGGAAGTCAACAAAAAACAAAAAAAAAGAAGGTATACAAGACTTACCGTTCAGGACAAAAGTTGAAATGTCTTGATTCTCCTAGATGAAATGACTGTTAAAATTTTGATTCTTTAAACTAACACGACTAATCTAGTTTCTAATTGGCGAAAAAACAGGAAATACAACTTTGTCTTTTCTGTTTTCTTTTGTCTGTTTTAGACTTCCGTAGTTTAAAATTATGAACGTTAGTTTTCTTTTAAGTGTTCTGGACACAGGTAATCCGGGCAAACCTGCGTACGCCCCCCCCTCCACGCACACATGCACACACGCGCGTGTACATACACTGTGTATAAGTAAATTTAAAAAAAAAAAATGGTTTCCAAAGTAAAATCGACTTGAAATCTGGAGACTTGGACCAGATGTGAATTGTTTCGCTGGAATTTTTGGATGAAACAATTAGTTGATCGATTTTTTTTTATAATGGCAGGTTATTTAAAGCCAGAAAATATTTTTAAGAGTGTAAGAATTTTGGAGAGATAATAATGGTTTTCTGATACAATTCCTACTAATTAACGAACCCATAGCAGGAGGGGAAAGAAGATGTGGATTCATACCTTTGCCAAGGATATTTGCGCGTAAGTGAATATAACGAAGGCAACTTAATTAGAACTCGGCTCTCCGACTTCAAACTCCGAGCCGTTATCCATTACACCACCCGCACATCCGAGCTTACAATACCTGGTATTGCCATCTTAACTTCGGTGATTCGGTTGAAAGGGGCAAGATGCCTATTCATTGCTTTTGAATTATATTTAATAAATCTAATAATGTCTGGCACAAGGCTATAACAAGTACCACATCAAATGAGAATGTTTAATTGAGTATCAATCGCTTGCAAGAATGTGACAATAGATATGAGACGTGTCACATAGCACACTCTTATTCTTAAAGGATATTTTTTTAAAATAATTTTTCAATTGATCTTCCTAGTATAACTGCAATAAAGTATCTGGATTTCTTACAAAAAATGTATTTGCAGTGAGAGGTCTTCATTGCGTTTTAAAATACACTCAAAGTATAAACGTAGAAATTGAATATAAAACGACATATTTTTAAAAAATAACTGATGGAAAAGGAAGAGAAACCCTTTCTAACTAAAAGAAGAAGAAAAAAAAAAAAGAAATGCGAATTTATGTCAGAAAAATAAAAAAAAAATACTTATGTCACAATTCGTAAAGCTGGGCGTTTTTTAAGGGTTGGGACGAGAAAGAACTAAAAAAAAAATATAAATAAAATTGTTATTGCTTTGAAGAGAACACTTGCTAAGTATTTCGAGTTCAATCCATGTTACAGGACTGTGCTTAAAATCGTGAAATAATAATAATAAATAAAAACGTTTCAGACGCTTGTGAACTTTAAATATCTGCCTTTTCAGCCTGCAAAAGATTCGACATTATCCCATCTCAACACATTTTTAGCAGTTTTAATAAATCCACATTTGTAATTTGTTTTAAGGGTTGCATTTGTCTGTCTCTCTATCTATCTATCTATCTATCTATCTATCTATCACGACGCCCTGCCTATTTTGGTTAAGAAAAAAAGCCTTTGATAGTAAATAAAACGAAAGTGACCAAGTCTTTGAAGGCACATAGCATGTGCGCACACACACACACAATATATATATATATATATATATATATATATATATATATATATATATATATATATATATATATATATATATGTGTGTGTGTAAAGAAAAGAGAGAGAGAGAGAGAGAGAGAGAGAGAGAGAGAGATAATGTGCATATTGATACATATTCCGGCGTTTTCCTAAAAAGAACAAAAGTTGTTGGGGCTTGAATCAAATGACTGCTGAGTGGGTCGGTGTAGTTGTAGCTATGTAGTAGTACTCGTAGAATTAGCAGCAATACTGATGGTAATAGTAGTAGTAGTAGCAGGAACTATACGGAGGTTTATTATTATAGCAATTGCAGCAGCAGCAGTAATAGGATTATAGCAGCAGCAGTAGTAGTAATGGTAATTAATTGGGAGTTTTGTAGGGTTAGAGAGACAAAACAACTCAGCACTTTATATAACCTTATTAAGTTTGACGAATACACAAGATTTTTTATCATTTTTATTTTTGTATTATTTTTTAGTCAGGCAGATCATCATAATTCTAAAAGATTGGCGCATTACAACCCCCCTTGCCTCCATTTGGCTTTGTGCAAATAGCAAATATAACTTTGGTGTATTTTGAAAAGAAAAAAGTACCCACCTCCAATATATATATATATATATATATATATATGTATGTATGCATGCATACACGGTACGAAGCCTGAGGTAGAAAAAGAAAGAAAGAAAGAAAGAAAGGAAGAAAGAAAGAAAGGAGAAAAAGGGGAAGAGAGAAAGAAAAGAAAGATGTTGCCTTATTTTTCGTCTTTTTTCCTCGTTTTCAAAAAGGCAAAAATGGAAGCGAGAAACAGAAGGGGGAATTAGGAAGTGGGAGGGAGAAGAAGAAGTGGGAAGAGGAGATTACAACAAAAAACAGAGAGAGTGAAATAGGTAGGTGGACACATATCCACAGAGAAGTATGACGCACGTAGATAAAAAAAATATAAACATTCAAAATTAAGGTTTTTATGCTTATCAAAAGGTTTATATCCATGTATAAACAATTATTATACATTTGCAATATTAAAACGCGTTCCTGAAGCTAAAAGTTTTAATAGCAATATATAGATTTTCAAAATAATATTTTTTTTAAATCTAGTTTTTGGAAAAAAGAGCAAAGTGACGCAAAAATATTCTTTATACTTTTTTTCATGAAGAATAATAGAATCAATTATTTTAATTTGTTAATGAAAAAAGGATGATTATATTGGGTTTACTCATATTTTTTTTTATTTAGCTGTTTTTTTTTTTTTTTTGGTCTTTTTTATGAGGGAATTCATGGTGCCAAAGAACAAACCACAAATAAACATATCTATATATATATATATATATATATATATATATATATATATATATATATATATATATTTTATATATTTAGGTGATACATATTTCAAAAAAATATCAAAACTTTCAGAAATAAAATCTCTCTCTCTATATATATATATATATAAATATAATATGTGTGTGTGTGTGTGTGTGTGTGTATAAAAACTTTTTTACAGATGCTGATCGCAAAGCAATGTAGCTGTAGCATGTTTGCTTGCTATTAATTCTGGGCTGTTTATGTGTAAAAAGAAGTAAAAAAAAATAACAAGTCCGAACACGTGTACAGAGATAGACAGGCAGATATATATATAGAAATAGAGATAGATAGAGAGTTAGAGATATAGAGAAGGAAAGGGTTATAGCTCGCTAAGGATGGTTGCTGGTGTAACACTCGCACACATTTAAAGAAACTGATATATTAGAAAAATAATACACACGCCTACTTTAAAGGCTAACTTAGTAGGCGTGGCTGTTTTTTGTACCCGCCTTCTTCAAATAAAACGGCAAAGCCAAGTGTATCACGACTATATTGAGTGAAGCCTTGAACGGGAATAGTTCGCGCGATAGTAGAACCATAATACATATATGGTTCAATGTCCTGTATGTATACTTAAAACCAAAGTACACAATTAGGGTTTTCAAAAATAGGAAAAAAAATAATAATAATTATCTAAAACTGGAAAAAAAAAGAAATTTCAACTCCGAATTTCTTTTTACCTATAATGGCGTTTTTAGAACACGGAGTTGAAATTCTACGTCCACTATATTCGCGACCAATGATGAATGCTTCAACAACGAAAGTACGCAGGAGACTTTTCGATGATGCAACACCTTTAAATAACATCAAAAGTGTTGCAGAACGTATTTTGAAAGAAGAATCAGAGAAATTTAAAGCAACATATAATTTTGATCTGGATAGCAACAAGCCTCTTGAGGGCCAATGGAAATGGATAGCCGTCCGTGACCACGAAGTGCCTCCTTTTTACACTGAGTCTTACCCTGTCAAAAAACGGTTTAACGTTTTCAGGAGACCGTTTTCGTGTGGAACAAACAAAAGAAAAATGACCCAAGAGGATGCTGACTCGGAGTTTAGCGAGGAAAGAGATGAAGATTCTCTTCGTTCAAACTCGGACTTGTGTTCATCATCACCTCTGCGTTCTCAATCACCGTCAAAGACTTTATCAACACAATTGTCATCTCATTCTCAGGACTCTGTAGGTTACAATTTACAAACTAGTTCTTGTACAACAACAACCACCGACGAACAGTCTTCTTCTCAAACATCAAAACAAACGGCATTTATTGCTCAACCACAAGAAAAACAGATTCGCCAGACGAGTATAAAAGGTGAGTTTTTTTTTACTTGTTTCAAGTTTATCATTTTTTTTTCTGACATTTCCGATTGATTTAATTAGAGCGATTGATTGAAGGAGTGCGTGTCCACAAGAGATTTTTTTGTTTATCGTTAAAAAGCATAATTGGAAAAAAAATAGGGTGGCCAAAAAACTGGAGCGATTAATTTAAAACTATCAAATTATTATTATTATCATAAACTATGCAAAGGTATACTTTATCAATTTATTTATATCAGGCTACGAAATGGGGTTTTTCCAACGTTACCTATTTTCTCCGAGGAAAGTGTCGTTTTAATATCGAAAACGCTAAATTGTCAAATTTGTCATTTGTGTTGAAATTTGTGATTTTCTTTTGTAAATACGTACTCGTCGTTTTGATTGTCCGAATTTTTATTCTTTTTAGTTTGTTTTTTGTTTTGTTTTGTTTTTGTTTTTGGTTTCTTTTTAATTTTTATTTATTTTAGTTTTGACGATCTTCTTCTAAATTAGCGTCACAAATTATTACGGTTGTTGTGAGGGCACTTGTTCAGTTTATTAACAAAATATTAACCAGCAATCAAATCTTGTAAAAAAATCTGTATTATTGAAGTTTAAGAACAAAAGTAAATAGGATCAGCTATTTTACCCCTGATGTATTTTTTTTTTTTTTTAAGTTTTGTCTATAATCATTTCATTTAGTTACACACTAAAAAAAAAAAAAACATGTTTATTAAAAAAAAATGATAAAAAAAATACAAAAACAGCTTCATAAAAGAAAAAAGTATGTTGATCGTGTCGGAAAAAAACAAACAAACATTATTTTCAATTTGGTTATTAGATTTGATTCTAGGAAAAATGTGTTTTTTAATCAACGTTCGCAATATAACAGAACTGATCATTTGGGACGCTAAACTACATGAAGTAAAGTTGTTCTTTTTTTTTTTTTGTTTACTTTACATAGAGATAGAGAGGTGGGGATTTATTTTAATTTGTTCACGATTTCTGATAAGCTTAAAAAAGAAAAAGACACTTTTGCATTTACGGTCGAGTTGAGTCATGCAACAACAACAACATGCGAGAATGTTGTGAGTGCTCGGGTACTGAGTCGACTTGCTTTCACTTGATCTGCAGCGAAAGTTACTAATTACTTACAGCTGTGAAAACACATCAAGTACAAACAAAAACAATGAATGAGGATGAAATGATTTCTTTTTAAATCGGTGCGGTTTTAGTTAAAAACAAAAAAAAAAACAAAAACAAAAAACGAACGACTGTTTAAAAATTCTTTTAGCAAAATTTTAATTATTTCCAATTATTTTGAATTCATTTTTTAAATCATAATCTGTTTGGAAAAAAAATCAATTCGTAAAAAAAAAAAACAACACGGAAAGAGAAAAAGAGAACAATATATTTTAATTAGTGGCTGTTTTGGTCTTAAGGTGTTTGCAACATATACACCAGCATAAAAAAGACGAATTATTCCGATCTTATCAAGAAGAAAGTTTTAAAACTTGTATGTATTTTACGTTTTATAGAGAATGAAATCGCTGTTGTTTTGTTGTTCGTTTTTTGTTTTGTTTTAGAAAATTCATTCACTAAAAAGTATTTGTTTAAACTAAAGTTACTCTCCTTGAAGAAATACTCAAGATTTCGTATGCACCAACACTAGAATTCGGTAACTTAAAAATGTAAATTATAAAAAAATATTATTAAACCTTGTATATTGTCGGTTAGTTTTTCCCTGTTGTTTTAACTATGGTTTCTCAAAGTCTGGCATCCCCCACCTCCGGTTAGAAAATTGTCAAACGAGATCGTGGATTTGATTTTAGGTTTGAAAGTCGACATAAGTACATTCAAGAGAGATGGTGGGGGAAGACGAAACAGAAGACAAGGGGATATGTATATTAGGTAATTAGATTGCATATTAAGAAACTGGTATATACCCCACCCCGCAAATACAATTATCCTTGTAACATTTATTATGTATTCTCAAGTTGTTTTTTGTTTGTTTCTCTCTCTCTCTCTCTCTCTCTCTCTCTCTCTCTCTCTCTCTCTCTTTGACAGTCGGGTCAAATTTATTGCCGATTTTAATTTATGAAGTTTCCATTTTCTTTCAATTGGTACACAAAATGAAAGCCATTTCTTTTGGCTAGAATTAGTGAGCTGCATTTTGCGAAAGTAATACATATTTGATTGTTAAAGCCACGAGTAAGCGAAAGATGCCTTCCAAAAAGTTAAGCAAAGTATTAAGAAACAGGAAAATTTCGTTAGAAACAAAGAAAAAGAGTGCTGAACTATTACACAATGTCAGTCCTCCTATATGTTAGCGTCAAAGATTAAGAAGAAACTTGAAGCAACAAAAATGTGGTTCTACAGAAGGATGCTGAGGATACCATGTACCAAACATGTGAGTGATGACGAAATTTTGGCTAAAATAGAAGCAAAAATGACACATCAGAAAGAGAGAGTTGAAATTTCTCGGTTACATAATGAGGAAAGCGGGCTTGGAAAATCTGATACCCACGGGACAGGCAAAAGGGACAGAGGAAAACAATGCATGACATACTTAGTAAATGGATGGCGGAACAAGGTTTAGGAGAGATAACGAAAAAACAATTTAAGAGCTACAAAAGAAAGGAAATTGTGGAGAGCCATGATGGCCGACGTCCTGAAGAGACACGGTACATAGAAGAATCTGCATATAAATAAAATTGCAAATTTCGAGAAGTGACAGATCTCTATTACTATTGTTTTAATTTTATTGACATCAATTATTCGTTGCAATGACCTTTAACTTTGTTGGCCTAAAAAGAAATTTTATCAACGCATTTTATACTCATCCAAAACAATATATAGAATTAGAATAAATAGAAGCTATAAAATACAAACAATTCATTATTGTATTATCATATTCCCAAGATAGTCCTACTCCTAATTAATGTTATTTTAGTTTGACACAAGGTCACAGCAATAGATAAAAACAACAATGGAAATCGAAATTGCTTGTAAATATCTGCCAGTGAGATTCTTAATCAACGTAAGCGACGTACACCAATGATTTTTTTTTAAAATATTGGTCAAGTTTATACTCGTTAACAGCAAGGTTATTTTCGTTTATTTATTTTAGACTAGTATAGAAAAAAAACTTACTTGTGGTGTACGATAGAGAGCGTAAAATTATAGGCTGTGTCGATTCGACCAGTTTCCCGAAACCTGGCCAAACTTCAGGATTTCTTCTGGCTTTTGAAGGTGTCTTTGTCGGATCGAGAACTTTTTTTTAGCGTTCTCTTGAAATTGTCAAGTTTCTGAATTTCGCCAGTTTCTAGTAAAGAGTAGATAAAAAAAAAAAACAAAAATGAAAAATAATTTGGTTGGAGGCTATGCTTGAATTTTAAACGTTAAAAAAAAAAAGATAAAAAGAAAATCGACCAGATAAATTATGTAATTGTAATCTGTTAATTTCAATGATAAAATCATTTGAAATTGCCTATTCAATCGTCGCGCAAAATCCTTAAATAACCTTTCCTTGGGACAGAAAAGTACCTTCTATTCACCGATATTGATGGGTGTGTATACGACGAGAATGTGCGTGTTTATTTACTCTGCGCTTCGTACGTCACAAGGTCAAACTGTGGAGAGATGGGGTGTAAAAAAGACTGTGCTGCGCCAGACACCCAACGAAAAATGTGCTTATATTGCATACACTATATTATTATTATTGATTGCTTTTTATTCTTTGGTTAGCTACGTAAAAAATAAATAAAATAAAGTTATGTGTAAAAATAAATTTCACTATATTCGGATAATTTTTACCTCACATCAAAATTTGCGAAAGAATTGAGTTACGTCAATCAATTCTTCACCATGACTGTCAAATTCCGACTTTTGACGGCGAATTTATTTGAAACGCAAGAAAACCCCCGACAAGATTACCTTAAAAAAGAAAATACAAAACTATGATCGATATTTTTTTTTTTTTTTTGTCGCAATTTCTTGCTTTTCTTTAGATAATTAATTTTTTTTATACGTTTCGGACTCGGCTAGGGATTTTAGAATTTTGCTTTTTACCTCGGAAGTTTTCGACATATCAAAAAAAGAAAGAAAAAAACAAAAAACAAACAAGATTGGACCTTCAAAGTTGTATGTTCATGAGAAACTGTGACTAACACTTCAACTATTTTCCTCCTCCGCCTTACTTTTTACACTTATCATTTTTTTTCCTATTACCTTTCCTTTTTTCTGTTACCTTACCTTTTTTTTTGCTTTCTCTTTTTCTTTTTCGCTTTTCTCACTCTATCCACCCTTTCTCACCTTCTTTTTCACCTTCTTTCCTTTCTCGCACTCTCTCTACCATTGTGTTTCTTTTCCGTGCAAATCTAGGCGACGTGTTTTTTTATTTTTTATTTTTTTATTTTTTCTACCGCGGCTGCTTGTGTATCTACCCGGTTAAAGAATTGGGTTGGCAGATAAACGGTTGGCAAGAAAGAGATTATTTTTTTTCCTTTCTCTCATATAGGGATATTCTTCTTCCCGGGTATGAGCCAACTAAAATAAAAAAAATTTTTTAAAAATTATGAAACAAGTAGATATTTTTTATTTTATGATTTTTATGCGGAAAATATTAAATGTCGTTAACTAATTAATTAATTAATTTGAGGTCGCGGATATTGTCAAGCCGTCTAGTGGCGATAAAAAGTAACTTTTTTTTTTCGAGAAAAAAAAAAACAAAAAAAACAAAACCTGAACTCTGTGTGTGTGTGAAAAAGAGAAAGCGATGGAGTAGTACCCATAGTCTATGGGACACTTGCAATTAAACAATTCAGCAGACTAGATGAAAATAACATTCAGCAAGAAGACTTGTTGCCACTTGAATTTCATTTAAAACTTAAATTAAAGGCCATTAGCTTTTACAATTAAAAAGTAGTAGTAGTAAGCGTTACGATGGATATATTGAATTTGCTGGGCTACGTTGAACTTTTGTTATGGTGATGCCTTTTCTTTTTAATAATAAACAACCACTTAATGGTAATATAGCATTATGGTTGATTTAAAACAAAATACTGACAGACATTTATGAGAATCACAGGAAATCCCTCACTAACACTCACGAGCACCGCTTACATACACAGAAAAAAGAAAAAAAAAAAACTCTGTAAAAATTGTAGATTTCTAACAAAATCTGTTTTTTGCTTCAGATCTCAGGTAAAAAAATAAAATAAAAATAAAAGATTTGGTAAAGGATTGTGCCAAACGGCAAATGAGGAAAATGAGGAAGAAAAGAAAGGCAATCATCATAAACTCGGGATAGGGCGACGATGAAGGTATTAAATTATTGATTGAGTCTTGCTGTCACTTTATCCTCCAGTGATTAGATGACAGAGATGGAAACTCAAAGAATAGAAATTAAATAAACTTAAATAAAAACGAAAAAAAAAATAGCAAAACAAAAAGGTTTTTAAAAATATTTTGCACGATTGTTTAATAATGTTTTTATGGAAAAAAAATAACGACAAACTCAGATACTCTTTCTTTTTCCTTCTATATCTGAAACACGTACACGCAAACTAAACATATTGCATGTACAGTTTTTTGTACACATACATACATGTAAGTAAGTAGTAACATGAAAATCTGTCCTACTCCCAACTGTCAGGAAGTTTGATAGTAAAATTATTTTGGGGAGGACACAAAATGACAATATTATTATTATTATATAGATTGATAGATATGTAGAGAATGTGAAAAAAAGATAAATAGGTAGATAGATATGAAGAGAATGAGATAGAAAACGCGAAAGATAAATATGAAGAGAATGTGAAAGATAATTAGGATGAGAATGTGAAAAACATAGATATGAAGAGAATGTGATAAGTTAGATTGAGATAGATAGATAGAACGAAGAGAATGTGAAAGATAGATCGATCGATAGAATGACCGTTGTCCTGAGACTAATTAAACTTTCATTGTTTTCTTGGCTTTGAGAATGTTTTGTTTTGTAATTTGATCGTTTCCAACATTTTATGTCCGTTTATGAAACTAAAAAAAAAACCCTTCTTTATTGTTGTTTATTTCCAAAAGTCCCCACCATGTTTTTTCTTTCTTTTTTTCAATTTATTTTTGTTTCGTTTTTATTTCTTAGTCTTCCTCGTTTTATTTTATTCCGTGTTTGATGTTCAGTTACTTTTTTTGTTTGTTTGTGACTGTCTTTTTTACAATGTTTATGTGATGAAAGCTTTCTAATGAACTCTTCCAAGCATATTTTAGTGGGCATATATTGCGAACAGTGCAGTAATATAGCGATAGCCTATTATTATTGCCCTGAAAACGAAAACCCTTCCTCCTTCCAGTTTAGTTTCCTTCGGTCGGACGATTTAAAAAAGAAAAAAAAAAAGGAAAATAATAATAAAGGCACCTTAGTTTTGTTGTTTCCTTTTCTTTGTTACAGTCACCTTTCTTCCTTTTTCATATGCCTGACACTTTCCCTGGAATCGGAATCAAAAGAAGCCAATCCATTTCTTTAATTTCTAAATACGTGTAAAAACAAACAAAAAACCCACAATGAAACAATGCCGTTATTAATTCGCACACTTCAAATTAATGTTGTTATTCTGTTCCCTCATGGGAAAAAATATTAAATTATATTTTTATTGTTTTTTTAATTTTCAGAATTCATGAAAAGTCAGAAAAATGCCTCAGGGCCTGTTGCAAAACAAGCACGAAGAGCATAGTAAATCTAATGGTAAGAAATTGTTTGTTTGTTTTTTAAAGTTTTAATTTAAGTTTTAAGCCCAAATTAAAGAGAACGTGGCTAAGTAAGTAAATAAAAACAAAGTGAAATACAAATATCCCAGTCATAAGAATATTAAGAAGTAAACAATGAAGGTTTTTTTTATTAATTATATGCGAATAAAATATGCGCAATTTTATTAAAAAGCTATATTTTAAATTAACAAAAGGAAAAACATTTTTTCAGTTTTTTTTTTTGGTTTAGTTGCTAAAAAAATTACCATTTAATGTTTTAAAAATTTTTAAGTGATTTGCACGCACCCCCCCAAAAAAAAACAGATTTTTCATTTCCTTACGTTACGTTACGACCACTTTAAAAATTGATTAATTCGTTTGTTTTACCTTAACAAAAATCAAGGTCTATGCTTTAATTAGGTCTTTTTAAAGAAAACCAATATTTACTTTTCAACTGTTGTGTTACGAAAATGCAATAAGTAATTTTAAAAAGTGCTTCAAACATTAAAAAAAAAAAATGTCAAGTTGCTAGAAAAAAACTTTTCCGAGAATTTTTTTTTCAGAATTAGTAATTACATACATAAAATAAAACAAATACAACCGACGAAGTTTTACTTTCAGTTTTTTTTTTAATAATAAAAGGTTAGATTTTAAAAAGTAGAAAAAAAAATGGTCGAGCCTTTTCAAATCTGAAACGTTGTGGAAACGACAACTGCCATTACTCTACAACTCCCTTTGTGTGTTTTCCTACTCCCATTACTCTCATTTCTCGCAAGAAAATCTCGTCTTTACGAAATTATAGCTTGGTTTTAAAATACTTTTTTTCGAAAATTAAATCTTGAGTAGTATTTCAATTGTTTAATTCTTATCATTAATAAATATTTCCAACCTTATTTGCATTAACTTTAAGTTAAGTTTCGCTGTGAAAAAAAGTAAAAAAAAAAAAAATATCTATGACGTTTTCACCATATTTTTACTTGCTGTTCGTTGAAAAAAAACAAAGACAATTCTAAATTAACAAGATGATATAAATTTTTTGCCTAAAATATTTTTTTTTTTTAGTTTTATCACTAAGTTTAATTCAGTTTTGGTCTTTACACAACTTCATTTATATTAATTACTTACCATATTAGTCATCGGTAATTTTCGTTGTTATCCGCCATTTGCGTCGGTGATTTAGCCAAGTTATCTACCCTGAAAGGCCATTTTTTTTTGTCGTGTCTGCATGTATATCGTTCTCTGAGATTGTTTAAAACTACAAGTTTGTCTATCATTTATAATGTCAATTATTTAGTTGTTAATCTAAAAAAAAGTCAATAATATTTAAGTATAATTAAGAATTAATAAATTTAATATCTTTCTTGGTGAAGATTACTGTTTTGACTTTTTATGTATGCAAGAATTTGCTTTGATTTGTAACTTAAAGTCTAAAAATTACTTTTTGTTTTTCTTTTCCACAGATTGAAATATGTTGATTTTATTAAAGAATACAATTGATGGGAACATGCAAAAAGCTTGGCTCGTTTTGCATCTGCAAATTCTGTCCATTTGCAAAAGAACTGTTGGAAAACCCCACAAATACAAAGACGATGCCACTGTGGCTAAAGGATCCTGTTTGTACCCTGTGCTACCCTGATGAGATCTCTATGAAAAAACCTGGCACAGGTGTGTGTCAGAATTCAGTCCACTGGGAAAGAAAGTAATGACAGAAAGAAAAGGGAAGAGAAAAGTCTTCTTCAAATGAAGACGTTTTGTCGGTCGGTTCCGACATGCAGGAAATATGGGAAGACA
>CAHIKZ030005408.1:207500-267500 GCA_903632075.3 Acanthosepion pharaonis | reverse complement strand
AGAAAGAGTTCCAAAATTATTAACAGACAAAAGAGAATTTTAAGTGATGTCGTCATGATGATGATGTCTCCTATCAATATGAAATAAGTTAAAAAAACTCAGACTTTCCTTTTCTCTCCTCCACTCACATGATCTTTTCTGTACTTTCTCTCTCAGAGAAATTTATATATATATATATATATATATATATATATATATATATATATATATATATGCATATTTTATTTATTTATTTAAATAATCATTGCTTAAAAATATAGAATAAATTATTAAAATTTTTGGGTTGTTATTCATTGTTTATTACACTACATATATATATATATGTGTACATGCAGATATATACCTACACACATACATATACACACACAGATATATGTGTGTGTGTGTGTATATACATGTATCAGAATGTACGTTTCTTATTTTCCTTTATTTATTTAAAATATTGAAATTAAATCATAAACTTTGAAGACCTGAATTGAAAATTAAGATTGTTTGAAGAAAAAATTTTAATGTTTGTTAATGTTTTTTCTTTAATTAAGAATATAAATATTTTTCCTTTCATAAGCATGAATATCTACATAAATACACACAAATGTATACAGGGTGGCTGAGATGCAATATATCCACAAATTTATGACAGCATAATCTCTCATGTAATATCTGGTTACGATTATAAAATTAAATGTAAAAATCCGCTATTCAATATAAAATTAAAAAAATAAGAATCCGGTATTAATTAAAATATTAAAATTAATTAATCTGCTATTAAAAATGATTTATCATACCTTAAGTGCCTTGTGTAATGCATACTTCGACTATCATGTCTTGTTACAATTCATGATTGACTTAGCAGAAGAATTCCCACGGTAGGCTGCTTTTACATTCTGTTGTAGACTGGTTGCCAACCAAGGCTATAGGACCCAGCCTGTCCTGCTATTTAACCCATAGCTGGAGAGAAAAGAGGTGGATTCCTACCTTTTCCAAAGGTATTTCTATGTAAATAACTAACGATCTCGACTAGAATTCGGAGTCAGCTCCCCGATTTCTTATTCCAAACCATTATCTACTACCACCTGCACATTCAAGCATCCATATCACTGTTTCTTGTTTGACCACCAAAGTTAAGCAATGTTGAGCTTGGTCAGTACCTAGATGGGTGACTGAGAATGATTTATAGAATTTTAAAAATATAAAATTGAGACACCTCTTAGGGCCGAAGTTAAGCAACATTGAGCCTTGTCAGTGCCTACATGGGTGGCCATTTGGGAATGATTCATAAAATCTTGAAAGATATAAAATTGCAGCCTAAAGGTATAAAATCGAGATCTCTCCAGCAACGGTAAAGCTCGAGATATTTGCTGAGAAGCAAAACAAAATATATAAAAATAAAATGAAACATGTTTATTTTCTAATTATTTAAGCCATAACAAGAGAAATAATTAGCAGCAGTGTTTGAGAGTTCGAAGATGCCTAATACAGGTACCAATATTCAATTTAATGATTTATATAATTTTAAATCCGGATCTGAAATCTTAAGGGCTGAGTTTTCGTTCAATCTGTTGCAGATTTGAACAAAAGCTCAAAATTTATTGATTTGATGTATTGTTCAATCCAGGTCTCCTGTCATCTCTCAGTGCAATTGTGTGTATTATTTCATTAAAAAAAAAAAAAAAAATTAAAAAAATTATTAAAACCTTTAATTTTTGAGTGTACAGTATGGAACATAACTAAAGGAATTTGATTTTTCAAATTTTAACTTTAAGAAAATACATCAATATATATATATTGGAATGATTTCCTTGATCTCAGATGAAATAGCTTTAAAAATTCTTAAAAAAAAAAAAAAAAGTGTAAAATTTATAAATAAACAGGAAACTCTTATATATTCTGTCTCTTTTTCTTGGAAAACATCCATGTTGGACTCAATATCTAATGAGAACGAAAAAAAAATGAATAAAGAACTTATTAAAATAATTGCTGTCTTTTCGAGTTGTGAATTTTTTTATTGTTTTTAAAAAAAATTTCTAAATTTTAAAGTATCTTTGATCCAGTCTTTGTATGAATTTCATAAAATGGGCATTTTAATAAATGCATGCATTTGGTTCTAATTTCTTCAATATTCTACAATGCTGGACATTCCTGCCTGTTTTCTGGAATATGAAGGTAACTTGTTCTGAGAGAACAATATCACATACATGCCGTACACGTATGAGGCCGTTTCCTACATATCATGACCTCTTCACCCAAGCCCTTAATAATACCTATGCTTAGTCTGCTGATCAAGTTATTTGCATAAAGTATATGAGTGGATACTTTCAACAACGTTAATCCCTATCATTTTGAGGAAACAGATATATTTTCTTGAAACAGTTTATGTATACATGTTTATAGGATTTGAATCAGTTTAGTGTCTGAGAGTTTTAAATTTCCTCACTCTTACCTAATTACTCTCAGATAAGTGTCTCAAACTTCTGCCTGTTAATTTTTCGATTGAGTGGGCTTGGGTGTATATTAGGACCCACTGATTAATTTTGACGTATTGCTGCAAAATTTATGACAATACTTCATGGAAATATTCCCGATTTTGTTAGAGCATTTTATTTTAAAAGACATTGATAGGCATTTAGTTTTATTTCTTCGAATTTTGTTATGTAGTTTCAACGATCTTTTTTTTTAAATTATTTCCCACTAGCAGCATGGCCTGGCATTGCCCGTGCTTGATTCAAAAATCGTACGACTCATACAGCAATTGCTATCACTTGACTTAAAATATTTTTGCCCTTCCTTGCCTTTAAAGAAGTGCCCTTTGCCGTGCCAATGTTACTGCATGACTTACTTCTTGCCTATCTCACACTGCAAATTTTTTCTAAGCTCTATACTAAACATTAAATCTGTTACGAAAAAAGAACTAAACAAAATGAACACAAAACGATCAGCTTTAAAAAAGGGCTCGTAACTGGAAAAACTGAATGAAAAAAGAATGTTAACAACAAATACTTTTTCACAACCAATCCAGTTCTGCAGAATCAGAATCAACATTGAGTTTAAGCAAGCGAATGAGCCAATTGGAGTAAAGTGCCATGCAGATTTAAATTTTTCCCACTTGTGATGAATGCAGCTATCGACTTTTTTTGCATGCTAGCATGCTAGTTAACATTCGTGTCAGTCAGCTGTTGGCTCTCACGCTGGCCAGTAGAATCTTCCTGCCGATTCGTGGCAGCCAGCTATAGGCTCTCACTCTGGCCAGTAGAAAATGGCCGCAAAGTACATGAAAACGGCCGTAGAAGCATGAAAAAATCGATTATTTCCATTATCGCTGGTAGTTGGGAAATGCAAAGTCGGTCTTGGCCTTCCCGCTAACTTGAAGCATGTGCATGTAAATTTTGGTGCAAATCCGTCGAAAATTGCGGCCGTGCATTCGTTACACGCACACACACACACACACACACACACACACACACACACACACACACACACACACACACTGCCTTTGATAGATAGAGATCCGTCACATTTATGCGTATTCCATCCATTTATAAGATGTTATTTTTTGATTCACCCTTCTCATTTATTATACCCCTCATCTACTATTTATTTGGCACTAGTGACTAATGAACGTAGATATAGAAAAATGGAAGTAAAAAGAACACATCACAAAGAGAGGGTTGAAATTTCTCGCGCACATCATGAGGAAAGAGGGATTAGAAAATTTGATTGTTAAAAGCCACGAGTAAGCGAAAATTGCCTTCCAAATAGTTAAGCAAAGTATTAAAAAACAGGAAAATTTCGTCAGAAATAAAGAAAAGAGTACTGAACTGTTACGTGATATTTGTCTTCCTATATGACATCAAATGCTTGACAATCTCCTCACAGATGAAAAAGAGACTTGAAGCAACAAAAATCTGCTTTTACGGAAGGATGCTGATGATATCATGTACAGAACATGTGAGACACGACGAAGTTTTAGAGAAAATGGACGTAAAAAGAACACATCCAAAAGAGAGGGTTGAAATTTCTCGGGCACATAATGAGCAAAGAGGGCTTGAAAAATTTAATACTCACAGGACGTTAAAGGCAAGAGAGACAGGAAAATAGAGCATAATCTACCTAATGAGATTGAGTCAATGGATGGCGGAACAAGGTTTAGGAGAGGTAACAAAAAAGACGAAACTTAGTAAGACCTACATAGGACAGGAAATTGTGGAGGACCATAACCACCTCTGTCCTGAAAATAAACGACACATAGAAGAAGAAGGGTTATGCACTTTATTGATTGGCAGTTTGGAGTGTGTGGTTGATCAACATAGATGCTTCTGCTGACTAATTTTCATCAATCATGGCTAACTTGTGGTTAAAATCAGTGGTCTATAAATTTTATACTTCAAAGTGATTGTGCAACAGCTTATAGAATTTGGGCGCTTCAACGTAATGTAATGGCTAGCAAGCCTGTCTCACTAGGATATTTGCACGTAAATGAATATAAAAAGCCCAACGGAAATTGGAACTCGGTTAGCGATTCCGAGCCATTATCCATTACACCAGCCGCACATCCAAGTTTACAGCCCCTGTATTTGTATATATTTCTGACATGAGGTATTATGTACATTATCTACATTCTTCGGATTATTGCCCTCATCTTTGTTGCCATATTTATTACAACGTTCTGGCCATTTCTAATGTCAGTAATCTCCGGTTTATTCTCTTCTCCAAGTTCTCCACCGCCTTAACCAGGTATTGAACTCACACTCTTTGGGTCCTGTCACGCCTTTATCCACTGTGCCATGTGTCTTTGAGGACATCTGTGTATGAATTTCTGGTTATTATAAACCTAATTGTCTTCAGCAACAATTTTAAAGAAGGCCGGAGCGTACAACGGCCGAAACGTTGTAATAAATATGGCGACAAAGATGAGAGCATCGAATGCTGGACAATAGTCCGAATAATGTTTAGAGCACCTGATATTCCAAGCTGAAGGTGACTGAAGCCGATATATATATATATATATATATATATATTCATGAATTATTCACACAAAAACAAATGCAAAGGTTAATGATTTAATTGGCGAAAATCCATCGTCGCAAACAATTCAAATAATATACAAAAACCTCCGAATCCGTTATGAATTCCATACCTGAAGATGTCTGTAGGAACAGACGAAAGCTTGTAGTAAAAATAAGAACTAATGCGGCAGAAATTTATAGAAACAAGGATCTTTTCATTCATAACGGATTCGGAGGTTTTTGTATATTATTTGAATTGTTTGCGATGGATTTCTCGCCAATTAAATCATTAACCTTTGCATTTGTTTTTTGTGTGAATAATTCATGAATTTGTAAATTGATTGCACGTTTATCGAAATATATATATATATATATATGTGAAAATATATAGAAAATAGGAAGGAACTGGTTAGGTAAATAGTCCAAAGTTCCTTAGTATTTTTTGTTATTATTTTAAAAATAGTGCTCGATACAAAAGTAGAGCATAAATATAATTATTTATTTAAAAATATGATTCCAAATCGCTACATAAGAGGTCTCATGTTTCAAAACAAGAAAAAAAAACTTCAATATAATCCTTTAAATTAAATTGAGTTGAAATTAAAAGGATTATATTCCATCTTCAAGCGAGTTGTTTTGAAAAACATGAGAAATGTAGCGATTTGGAATCATATTTTTAAATAAATAATTATATATATATATATATATATATATATATATATATATATATATATATATATATATATAATGAACTCTTCCGACGGATTCGACGTATGAGGGTCAAGCAGCTCAGTTTCTAGGAACCGACAGCATAGACACCATGATTCGATTATAGTGGTGAAGGCTTTGTGCAGAACCAACATCACTTTTTGAAGGGCCGAATACAGAGACCTGGTGCACTACGTACCACAGGGTCCCCCAAACGACCCTCCGCAGGTTTTGAATTCATCTGTCCTGCTATTTACCCATAGCTGGTGAAGAGGAGACGAGGATTAATACCTTTCCCAAAGGGTATTTTAAGGGTATAAGCACTGGAATTCGAACTCGGCTCTCCGATTCCTCAATCCGAGCCGCTATCTATTACTCCATCGTGCTTCCTAATATATATATATATATATATATATATATATATATATATATATATATATATATATATATATATATATATATATATATATATATATATATATATATATATATATATATATATATATATATGTGTGTGTGTGTGTGTGTGTGTATATATATATTACAATAAACGTGCAATCAATTTACAAATACATGAATTATTCACACAAAACTAATTCAAAGGTTAATGATTTAAATGTTGTTCTTGTTTTTTTCTCTTAGTAATAAGAGGACATCGAAAATATATGTGTTATTGTATCCGAAATGCTATTGAAAATGAGTTATTGGTTTTTGAACGCGCCAAAGCAACGCTGAGTTTTTAAAATTACTTATTACTAAGAGAAAAAAAACAAGAACAACATCTATTATATACCTGAAGATGTCTGTAGGAACAGACGAAAGCTTGTAGTAAAAATAACAACTAATACGGCAGAAATTTATATAAACAAGGATCAATTCATTCATAACGGATCTGGAGGTTTTTGTGTACTATTTGAATTGTTTGCGATGATGGATGTCTCGCCATTTAAATCATTAACCTTTGAATTAGTTTTGTGTGAATAATTCATGTATATATATATATATATATATATATATATATATATATATATATATATATATGCTAATTTCTTAAAATAAGACAATGTATGTATGGAGAAGGAATATACACATATTAGCAAAAAATGCACACGCAATACACAAAAATGGAAATAGATCTAAGAACATACAGGGGTCATTAAAAGATAAGAATACATATATCTTTTCTTTATTCTTTCTCAGACCAATCTTAATTGTTTTATTTCCCTTCAAGTAGAAGAACTTTTTCACTATCAGTCTAAGTGAGACATTTTTGTCTCACTTTTTTTCGCAAAAAAGAGAATGCTTGACATCGAAAAACATAAGGAATATTAATTCATTTTATTTATATGTGAAAATATCCACTCTTTGCCTGAAGAAGGTCATGAGACCCGAATCACGTGTTGCAAATTATGCAAAATAAAGCCTAAAATATATTTAAAAAAATCCACATTACAACCAAAAACGTTTGCGGTTTCTTTCTTCTTTATAAGATATACACTTTTCTCTCGTTGGAGCAACTATAACCTCTTACATTATATATATATATATATATATATATATATATATATGCATGTTTCATTAAAAACGACAGACAAGGTGCTACGGTTGAGCTTTTTATTTAATTTTTCTTGTGTTCTAACAAGAGCTTTCTTTTCTGGACAAAGGGTGTGTAAGAACTGTCCAAATGTTTTATATTTCCGAGCGCTTTCGGCTATACCTTTAGCCATTATCAAGGATGATTCGATTTTTCAGCTTACTTGAGTGTGTGCGTTCTGTGTATGTCTTAGTGTGTGGTAGGGATGTTTTTAATTTCCGAATATGGTTAGCACATTGTGGCCTTGTTCGTAGTTAATATTGTTAAGAGTTGGCTTTTTCTTTTTTATTATTAAGGCTTCCATTATTTTTAGTCTTTTTTGCAGGTGGATGCAGTTAATATATTTGCGTTTTCTACTAGTATGTTCCTAATGGAGTCGGGTAAATTTGTGTGTGTGTTTAAATGGGTTCTAATGGAGCTGTGATCAGATAGGTATGGTTGTGTAACCGATGTAATTATTTATGAGTCCGGTTTGATCAGGAATACAGTTCCTTAAGGGGCATTTGAACTCATAGATAATGTTCGTTCTTTATAATTTTGACTTAGCTGGTGTGTTGTTATTTTTGAGGATAAGGTTAGCTGTCTAAATTTTTTATAATAGATAATTAATTTGATTTTTTTTTATTCGGATCAATAGGAGTAGTATATTTCTTCATAATATGCCTTAGAGAAGATTCGTCTTGTTTGTAATTAATATGCATTTGGTTTTTGTAATAAATGTGTATTTGGACAGTTCTTACACACCCTTTGTCCAGAAAAGAAAGCTCTTGTTCGAATACAAGAAAAATTAAATAAAAAGCTTAACCGTAGTACCTTGTCTGTCGTTTTTAATGAAACATGCATAAAGGAAGGATTGCTGCCTAAATATACAACTATATATATATATATATATATATATATATATATATATATATATATATATATATATAATGAAATGGAAAAAAGTCCGACAATTATCAATTATTTTATTTTATTTACTTAAATATTTGCATCTATAAAAAGAATGTTAAACATAAAAATGTCTTTATATATATATATATATATATATATATATATATATATATATATATATATATATATATATATATATATAGGTGAAGAAAAATATACGGAAAAAAACAAACAAAAATCCTAATATGCTGTTTTAATGTTAATATAATGTCAACGTCGGACGTTTCTGTCAAATAGACCATCTTCAGGACATATTCATAAAACATAAAAACATAATTAACATTAGATCATATACAATTCAACATGAAAAAGACGATGGACATAAAAGCTATACCAATCCAAACAGATAAATGAAATCTTAAATAAGATCAGCGTTCCGTTTAAATATGATCACGTCGTCGTCACGTGGGCGATGTTGTGAAAACGTATTCCTAAAATTTGAGTATTTTGAATGAAAAACGAAAAGAATTTTATTTTGATCTAAAACTTATATATATATATATATATATATATATATATATATATATATATATATATAAATTAATTGATTTAAAATATCTTTTTTTCGCTACACAGTTCTAACCATGTTTCAAAATGGAAGCTAAAAGCCACGAATTTAATTTTGCAATTAAATTAAAGACATTAGTTCCATTTCATCCTCAAGCGAATTTTGGAGTAACTTTTAAAATTACTGGGTTTTAAAGACACAGCTAAAATCCCGTTTCCATGGTTACAGATAAATCTACTTCAAGTGGACAAGCTTTTGTAAAAATTAAAATATCTACAAGAACACCGGATTATATATCTTACTGTTCTTTATATATATATATATATATATATATATATATATATATATATATATATATATATATATATATATATATATAACGGAATAAAATAAAATAAAAATGCTATTAATACTTGTAGATAATTATTTATTAAACGAAACGTGATTATTTGGCTTTTCAAGTGTTGTGAGGAATCCGTGTCGTAAGTGGAGAATTGGCGTGTATAAATCGTCGTCGTTGTGGGGGGGGGGAACTCGTTGCCGCGTCTTGGATCTGAAGAGACGTCCGTAGCCACCGCCTGATAGACTAGGAAGGATCAGGGAATGGCGAGCTCTGGCTTTTCTTTAGGCTCTGTTCGTTTCTTCTCTTCATCTTCTGGTGTTTTCGAAGGATGCTGGACTGTTCTTTTCCAATTGGTTCTTTCTGCAGTTTCCTTCTCCCAATTGATCGAATCGATTTCTGTCTCCAGTCTTTTTGAGCTGATCCTTGAATCGACGACGTGGGGCTCCACGTAGTCTCATTCCAGACGCGATCTCCTGGAAGAGGATTTGTTTTGGGGTAGGCGGATGTCTGACATTCGGGCAAGGTGTCCAGCCCATCGATGTCGGTGACATGTCATGGTCGTTTCTACGCCCTTATATCTTTGAAGATCAAAGCTGACTGGGAAGCAAGAAGACGCATGAGAGTTCCTCAACTATTACCTGTCATGTCATGTACACTGAGTGGACGCCGTCCTCATCTTCTTCATATTCCATTGGCGAGGAAGACGTTCCACTTAGTTACTTTCACAGAACTGTTGTATTGTAAAACGGACTCTCGAGGGGAGTCCCAGATCATTACAATCTTAGCCTTTTCAGAGAGGGGCAAACTTTATCTATCCTACATATCGCGAGGAAAGTTGGCTCTCTGTGCCGCGCCAGGAAAATTTTCTCCCCTGAATCGATACTTCAAATATACAAAACAACCATTCGCCCTTGCATGGAGTATTGCTGCCATATATGGGCTGGAGCACCTTCTGCTTACCTCGGAGTTCTTGACAAGATCCAGAGACGGATATGTAATCTAATTGGCCCTGATCTAGCGTCTTGTCTGCAGTCACTCTCTCACAGACGCGCCGTCGCCTCTCTCTGTCTTTTCTACAAATACTTCCATGGTAACTGCTCTGATGAGCTGCTTTCACTGGTTCCCAGACTCCATGAATTCAAGCGCCCTACGAGGCTGGCATCTCGCTCTCACCCTTACACCGTAGAAACTTTCAAATATAGCCGTCTCTTCTACTCCAATAGCTTCATATCTCGCACCTCTCGCCAGTGGAACACCCTCCCTAATTACTGTTTCCCTGAAAGCTATAATCTCCAACTATTCAAATGTAATGTCAATCGACATCTCCAGTTACCTTGATCTACCCACTATCCTTCTACTCATCCTTTCTCCTATGACTCCTATCTGCTCTCGCTCCAAATCTTCCGCACACCCCTGCATCCTAGTGGCTTCACGCCTTGCTTGGGGCGTAATGCTTAATATATATATATATATATATATATATATATATATATATATATATATATATATATCAGCATAATGTGTTCCCTTAACTTCCTTCCTTTACGCCCTTACAACATTCTCATTTTTTAACCCTCTAGATTGAGTGGCTCTTGGGCCTTATATTGGGCTGAGCAAGAGTAAAAAAAATGTATATAGATAAATGTACATGTCCATATCATCGGTGTGGTTGTGTGTGTGTGTGTGGACAAAGCTATATTGGGTACAGTGTACACACAAACCTATATTGGGTACAGTGTGCACACAAAGCTATATTGGGTACAGTGTACACACAAACCTATATTGGGTACAGTGTACACACAAACCTTATACGGTTAGCGATACATTAAACAATAACAAGTATTAACATAGAAACAGAACCCGTCGGGCCATCTCCAGCAAAGGCAAGCGCATGCAAGCCGAGTTAATCGTAACAAGAGAAAGAAAGGAAGCGAAACACAGACTGTTCTCTCGGTCTCTATCGTTCATTGGGTATAGCATCAAAAAGAAAGGTAGCATCTGTTGTTCCTGCTTGTCTTTTGAAACAATCGCCTATAATTTTCCCCTGGGAATCGACGCCCAGTTGGCCGACTCACTGCGTGGAGTTTTCCGACCCTTCGTCGTAGATGTCACAGCAGAAAGATAATCTCTCATTTGCATACAGGTGCTGGCAATTGGTGCTTTTTTTTTTTCTTCATCTTTACTTTTGATTCTCTTTCGTTTTTCATACTTCCTTGTCTTCTCTTCTTTTTTGGTCAGCTTATCTATCTATCTATCTATCTATCTATCTATCTATCTATCTATGTTTCGTTGATTGTTTCTTTTTTCTTTTCCTTTGTTTATCGCTTCTTTCATTCTTTTGTTTTCGTATTTTCTTTATTTCTTTCTATTGCATATTGCTCCTATCTTTTTCTTTTTGTTTTATTCCTTTACGACAGTATTTTATTTTCATTCTTTCTTTCTTTCTTTTTTTCTTTCTTTCTTTTTTTCTTTCTTTAATTTGAGTATTTTCTTTTTTTTTTGACGTCTACTGCCTTGTTTTTTTTTCTGTCTTCCTTTTATTCATGCTTATTTGCTTACTATCTTTTCTGATTCTTATTTATTGTTACTCTCTTCATATCTTTCTTTCTTTCTATCTTTCTTTCTTTCTTTCTTTCTTTCTTCCTTTCTTTCTTTCTTTTTTTCTTTTCATCATTGTTTTTCTATTTTTCTCATTTCTTACATTTGGATTTTCTTTGTTGTGAATTTTTCTTTTTTTCTTTCTTTCTTTCTTTCTTTCTTTCTTTCTTTTCTTCTTTCTTTCTTATTTTCTGGTTTTTTCTTTCTTTACTGTTGATTTTTCTTTCTTTCTTTCGCTCTTTCTTTCTTTGTTGTTCCTTGCTTTTTTATTTCTTTGTTATACAAGTTCTTTCCGTCATTCTTTTTCTTCCTTTCTCATTTCCTACGTTTTGCTTCCTTTGTTATCGATTTTTCTTCTTTTCTCTTTTCGTTCTTTCTTTCTTTCTTTCTTTCTCATTTACAGATTATTTTTTTTCTTTACTGTTGATTTATCATTCTTCTTACTTACTTTGTAGTTTTTTTAGTTTTTTCTTTCGTTTTTGCTGCTGCTTTTTTCTTTCTTTCTCATTTCCTACGTTTTCATTTCTTTGTTATGAATTTTTGTTTGTTTGTTTGTTTGTTTGTTTGTTTGTTTTTTCTTTCTTTCTTTCTTTGTCGTTCATTACTTTTTATTTCTTTTTTATGTTGAGTTTCTTTCTTTTCATCGTTTTTTTTCTTTCCTTTCATTTCCTACGTTTAGATTTCTTTGTTGTTAATTTTTATTTCTTTCTTTCATTTTTCATGCCTACATCTTTCGTTTTATTTAATTCCTTCTTTACTTTATTTTTCTTTCTGTCTTTCTTTATCATTTCTTGTTTTTTTTCTTTGTCGTTCCTTACTTTTTTATTTCTTTGTTGTTGAATTTTGTTTCTTTTCATAATTCTTTTTATTCTTTTCTGTTTCTTACTTTTTAATTTTTTGTTGGTGATTTTTCTTTCTTTCTTTTTTCTTTATTTCTTTGTTTTTGAATTTCTTTCTTTTTTTTCATTCGTTTTTCTTTCTTTCTTATTTCACATGTTTTGACTTTTTGTTGTCGATTTTTGATTCTTTTTTTCTTCCCTTCTTTCTTTCTTTTTTTTTCTTTTTTCATTCCCTACATCTTTCGTTTTATTTTATTTTTGTAGCCTTTCATTATTTTCTTTCTTTTTCTTTCTTTGTCTCTCATTTCCAGCTTTTTTCTTTATTTATTGTTTTTCTTTCTTTCTTTCTTTCTTTCTTTGTCGTTCCTTAGTTTTTTATCTCTTACTTTGTTGCTGAATTTCTTTCTTTCCGTCATTGTTTTTTCATTCTTTGCATTTCCTAAGTTTTGATTTCTATATTGTGGATTTTTCATTCTTTCTCTTTTTTATCTTTCTTTCATTCCCTATATCAGTCGTTTTCTTTATTTTTTGTTGTAGAATTTCATTCTTTTTTTCATTTTTCTTTTTTTCTTGCTCTCTCATTTGAAGCCTTTTCTTTCTTTATTGTTGATTATCCTTTCTTTCTTTCTTTCTTTCTTTCTTTCTTTCTTTCTTTCTTTCTTTCTTTTCCTTTTTTTTATTTTTTTTCTTTGCTGTTGAATTTCTTTCTTTCAGTCATTCTTTCTTTCCTTCTTTCTCATTTCCTACGTTTTGATTTCTTTGTGGTGGATTTTTCTTTCTTTCTTTCTTTCTCATTTCCTGATTTTTCTTTTCTTATTACGGATTTTCTTTCTTTCTTTCTTTCTTTCTTTCTTTCTTTCTTTCTTTCTTTGCTACTTATTCCGCCATAATTTCTTTCTTTCTTTCTTTCTTTCTTTCTTTCTTTCTTTCTTTCTTTCTTTCTTTTGCTACTTATTCCGCCATAATTTCTTTCTTTCTTTCTTTCTTTCTTTCTTTCTTTCTTTCTTGTTCCTTACTTTTTTATTTTTTCTTTGCTGTTGAATTTCTTTCTTTCAGTCATTCTTTCTTTCTTTCTTTCTCATTTCCTACGTTTTGATTTCTTTGTGGTGGATTTTTCTTTCTTTCTTTCTTTCTCATTTCCTGATTTTTCTTTTCTTATTACGGATTTTCTTTCTTTCTTTCTTTCTTTCTTTCTTTCTTTCTTTCTTTCTTTCTTTGCTACTTATTCCGCCATAATTTCTTTCTTTCTTTCTTTCTTTCTTTCTTTCTTTCTTTCTTTCTTTCTTTCTTTGATACTTATTCCGCCATAATTTCTTTCTTTCTTTCTTTCTTTCTTTCTTTCTTTCTTTCTTTCTTTCTTGTTCCTTACGTTTTTATTTTTTCTTTCTTTCTGTCATTCTTTATTCCTTCTTTCACATTTCCTACGTTTTGATTTCTTTGTAGTCGATTTTTCTTTCTTGCTTTCTTTCTTTCCTTCTTTCTTTCTTTCTTTCCTTCTTTCTTTCTTTCTTTCTTTCTTTCTTTCTTTCTCATTTCCTGATTTTTCTTTCTTTCTTTCATTCAGTCTTTCTTTCTTTGTCGTTCCTTATTTTTATCTTTATTTCTTTGTTGTTGAATTTCTTTCTTTTCGTTATTGTTTTTTTTCTTTTTTTAGTTTATACGTTTTGATTTTATGGTTGTCGATTTTTCCTTCTTTCTTTCCTTCTTTCCTTCTTTCTTTCTTTCTTTCTTTTTTTCTTTTTTCATTCCCTACATCTTTCGTTTTATTTATTTCTTTTTTGTAGATTTTCATTATTTCTTCATTTTTTTTTCTTTGTCTCTCATTTCCAGCTTTTCTTTCTTTATTATTGATCTTTCTTTCTTTCTTTGATTTCCCTTACTTTTCTATTTTTTTCTTTTTGTTGAATTTCTTTCTTTCCGTCACTGTTTTTTCTTTCTTTCTCATTTCTTACGTTTTATTTCTTTGTTGTGAATTTTTCTTTCTTTCTTTCTTTCTTTCTTTCTTTCTGCTTTTTTTATTTTCTTATTGCTGATTTTCTTTCTTTCTTTCTTTCTTTCTTTCTTTCTTTCTTTCTTTCTGCTTTTTTTATTTTCTTATTGCTGATTTTTCTTTATGTTTTTCTTTCTTTTCTTCTTTCTTTCTGGCTTTATTTGTCATTAACCGTAGCTGAGAGTACAGAAGAGATAGATTCATGAATTTCGCAAGAATTTTCTTATGAGAAATCGAACGCCACAGACGAGGCCAGAACTTGAAACCGGCTCGCTGATTTCATTTTTCAAGCCGACAACTGTCACACTACATTCACAACACAAAATCAGATTTTGTTTTAATGGACTATCCCTTCAAGACTTAAGCGATTTACTTTTCTTTATTATCTGTGAATTACTATCGGAATGATCGGAGAATGGTTTTCCGCTGTCTTCAGAGTTCTCTCAGACTGGTTGACACTCAAGGCTATACAACCCAGTCTTCTCTGTTGTTTAACACATAACTATGTGTTAAATAACAGAGAAGAGTGAGGCCGGTGAAGAGATAAGCTTCAAGGTTTTTTTTTAAGGGCATTTGGGTTAAAATGAACGCAGGAGGTTAAGATGGAATTTGAACTCAGCACACCTACACCGGTTTCAGCGCTGATAATCGTTACGTCACCAGTTACCTTTGTAGAGTACTGTAGATTTTATGCGTATAATAAAACACAGTCGGTCGACCAGAAGTAAGAGTATACAGGATATGGTAGAAGTACCTCCCACATAATCATTGGCAATGGTGTCTTCATCTAGCTCAGGGCTTCTTAACCTGGAGTCTATGAATTGTCTTCAGGCGCTCCGTGAGGATCAGATAAAAATTAACATTTATATTTGCTATACAATCAACGGTTTCCCATTGAACGAAATAAAAGCATATGTATCCTGCCACTGCATGAAAGAAAACGCATCCAGCCAATACTGACAGTGTCGACCGCTATGCGTCTCTTGACTTGCTGTTAGGTCCCTGTATACCATTTAAACATATGGCGTCATTCCCTGCACGGCTGCCATCTTTTACTTACCATTCCATAAGGGCTAGTGATAATTTTCATGTTCCCTGGTTTATCACGGTTGTGATATCAACAAATACTCGTTGTCACTTTCGTAATGCTCGTTGTAGTAGAGACTTTGTAATCGCAGATACAACTATAGTAACGCCGTTGAACAATACTGGTGTCAGACGCCTTCGAATATCACTCGCACTAATAGTACTTGCTCGTTAATACTCGCTCGAATTGTAATCTGTATAGTGATCCGAATAGAGAAATAATATAGTGAATAGAGTAGAGAATAGCGGTCCTTATAGTAATAAAGGATAGAGTAGAAATGGCGATCCGAAGCGTAATAGAGGACAGACTAGAAATGACGATCAGTTTGTAATAGAGGATAGACTAGAAATGGCGATACGTTTGTAATAGAGGATAGACTAGAAATGTCGATCCGTTTGTAATAGAGGATAGACTAGAAATGGCGATTAATTAGACACACTCTACCTCCCATATTTGCGTTCACTCTATAGTCACGTGGTCTATTTAATTCAATAATGGGATCGCTTGTGTTTGCTTACTGGTGATCTATGTTCAAATTCAAGTGTTGGCAGCGACACTTTACTCCTATATAACAATGTCATATACTGGTGAAGATTAATTGACCATAGTTTCCGTCAAGGTGGTTGGCTGAAAAGTGAAGTGTGTGCATGAGGGAGAGTTCTGTATACAGAAATGCACGTACAAGTGTTGTGAAAAACAATCAGGGCTCTATTATTTGATTGTCTGTCTGTCTGTCTGTCTATGAAGGGCTAGTTCTTATAGGAGTCCGTGACTCAACGCATCCGTGACTCAAAAAAGGTTAAGAACCGCTGATCAAGCTAATGGCTTACCATTATGTGCAAGGTAATTCGGGGAGGTATATGTATAGACAGGTGAAGACCAGCATATGTTTGAAATTAGTAGTTAAAGTGAACGCTTGCTGTAGAGCTACGTACACCATTGACAGTGCATGACATTAAGCATCAAAGAACACCCACGTTGCCATTTGCCAGATGAGGGTAATTTTAATAGTTATGAATATAATGCGCCTACCGTGGACTCAGGGTTAGCAAGCGATAATCTGAGTCCCGTCTATTCTACTATTTAACCTATAGCAAGAGGTAGAAGAGATGGATTCATATATTTCCAAAGGTGTAATGAAAGGTAACCGGAATGAAAAATCGGAGTGCTGCGTTCGAATTCAAGTGGTGCTTGTTACAATCGTTTAATTCGTATGATTCCGTCCCTAACTCGGCTTCGGTCTACACGCACACACTTTGATGAGCCATATTGAAAAACTGGTTAAAGCTATTATCGTTTCTTAATTAATAACGTGTAATAATGAGAATGAGACATCGGATAGCCGAGTTCAAATTCCAATCAGGTTCGTTACTTTCGCGCGTGCGCGATCGATCGCAAATCCCGTAAGCGTCGTAGGGGCACCACATGCACTTCATCCGCAGTAGAAACGGTATTTCTTGGGCAGGACGGTTTTAAATTCAGAGTTTCCTTCTCCTACATCGGTTGCCACCCAAGGCTATAAAACTCAGTCTGACCGTGAAATTTACCCATAGCTGGAGAAGAAGCGGATTGACACGTTCCCAAGGGCATTACACGAATGTAATGGATCCGATTCCGAACCGCTATCCATTATATCATCGTGCCCCCGTCGTTACATTACGCGCAAATACACTTGGTAAAGGTATGAATCAATGAGTTTGAATAGCAGGACAGACTGGGTTCTATAGCCTTGGTTGGCAGTCTACCGCAGAAAGAAATGGCAACCTACTGCAGGAAAATCTACTGCCTAGTCAGTCATGAATCGAAAGAGACATGATCGTCCAATCTTGTATCACGTATGGTACCTGAAAGTTTCAACGATGATTTAGGTGAGAAAGTTGTGAAGAGACATGATCGCACAATCGTGTATCCCGTATGACACTAGACTTGACATAATCCATTGCATCATCCGGATGTATCATTACACCACCCGCACACCGAAGGTAAATTACCTGCTATTAGTTTTTTTTTTTTTTTTTTTTTTTTTGATAATTTTCTTTTTCTCAATTAAAGAAACGAAATTTGAATAAATACGAAAATGACCTTGAAATGATTATGGTGTATGTGTGTGTGTGTGTGTGTGTGCGTGCGTGTGTGTGTGTGTGTGTATTTTAGGGTTGCAATTGACAATTTTCTTTCACGTTTAAATTGCCTATGAAATCCATCGAATCCACGCCAAGACTCGAACATTAGACCTCACATCATCTGACGCCATGCTTTACCATTGAGCCAGCAACTGGATGTGTCCCAATGAATAACCCCCCGTGATAAATTTACTTCGTCTTTAAGCTTGAAACAATGCGACATTTGTTTTTGAACTCCCGACTTGGCTGTGATTCCACTGGCGAACAACGTTAGGCAGGAAACCAATCCTGAGAAAATATAGTTCAAGATTCTGTTTTCAAAATAGAAGCATAAAATAATTCGGACGGGAAAGAAAAGGGCCTTTTCAAATTTAAAAAAAAAAAAAAATTTTTACAACCGTCCTTATATTATTGTTATTATTAAGATAATTACAATTCTGATAATTACCATTCTGATAATTATAATTCTGATAATTACAATTGTTGTATAATTTTTTTTATGACTGAATAATATCGAGTATGTGTGCGCGGAGTGCGGGAGTTGGTGAAACATCAAACTACTTTTTAAAGATGAAATAAATAAGGGGGAAAAATAAATAAGTGAATTCTAGAACAAAACTCTGGGAATATCTTGTTTATAGAAAGTGATTATCTATCTATCTATCTATCTATCTATCTATCTATCTATCTATCTATCTGGCTGTTTTTCTGTCTGTCTGTCTATCTGTTTGTCTCTCTCTCTATCTATCTATCTGTTTGTCTATCTATCTGTGTGTCTGTATCTATCTATCTATCTATCTATCTATCTATCTATCTATCTATCTGTTTTTCTGTCTGTCTATCTATCTGTTTGTCTCTCTCTCTCTCTCTCTATCTATCCTGTTTTTCTGTCTGTCTGTCTATCTGTTTCTCTCTCTCTCTCTCTCTCTCTCTCTCTCTCTCTCTATATATATATATATATATATATATATATATATATATATATATATATATGTACAAATTTCGTTAAAAAGGACTGACAAGGTACTGCGTTTTTTTTTTAACTCTTGTCTTCTTATAATTATTATAATTATATACGGCCTCATCCACATAAAAAAGGCTAAAAATATTGGAAGCATTATTAATAAAATAAGTAAAGACCAACACTTAGTAATATCAACTATGAACACGGCCACTATGTGCTGACCGTGTTTGGAAAATATAAAAAAATCCTCTTACTTTAGATACACACATAAATAAGTCCATACCTTCAGTTAAAAGTAAAAATAAAATCACCCTTGATAATGGCTAAAAGAAAAACCGAAAGCGCTCGAACAGACAGAACATTCGGACAATGTCGACATAATTTATCCCCAGAAAAGAAAAGAATATAAGAACAGAAGAAAAATTAACTAAAAAACTTAACAGCACTATCTTGTCAGTCGTTTTTAATGAAATTTATATAAAAGGGAAATTTTTGCCACACACACACACACACACACACACACACATATATGACTGGATTATTCATTTATTAATCCGACATATTTCAATTTATTGCTTAAACGTTATTAAAACGGATACCCATATTTGAGTAGATGCTTTGTTTTTATTTATTAAATAGTATATTTATTTATTTACACCTACCGGCCTGAATATTAGAGAGATCTTGTTAGAAAAATTCGAACCTGCGCTTACTCAAACATGGTTATCAATTAAAAATAATGTTTAAGGAATAAATATATATATATATATATATATATATATATATATATATATATATATATATACATACATACATGCATACATATACATACATACATGCATACATCTCTCTCTCTCTCTCTCTCTCTCTCTTTATTTATATATATATATATATATATATATATATATATAGTTAATACAAATAAAATGTGTCACTGAGCTGGTAGTTGTTATATTTAATACCCCAACTCCGGAGTTTCGTAGACGAACTTTTTCGTAATTGTTCGGTCCACTCGTCAGGTGGTTTCAGCGATTCACTGCGGATTTTCTCATTTTTCGTTATTTTTATGCTAAGTTTGACGCAATTAATTTATGCGCTAATTGGGATGCTGCTGTTACAATTATATTGGACCTACCACTACATCCCGATCAAGAAGACTAACATTACATCTCTCTGGTCATGGCTCAATTTGGCGCGGCTTTGCTTTTTCCGTCTCACTTTCCATCTTAGTTCATCCGCCCGAGCCTGAGGGTTGTATAAGGCTATTTCCTTGATTCGGGCAATGATGTCCAAGTATGATATACGCCTGATGGTTGTGGAGAAGTTGAGACCCTTCTTTAGTACTGACTCCTCAGAGGCACTCAGCTGGTGTAGAGTGATTTTGATTACGACCTTCACTGGCGGAGGGTGCTGTGTGTCACCTTCTGATCTTTCAAACTGTTTAATTTTTATACTTGGCGGGCCTTGACTGCATCGAGTTCGTGTCTGAAGGATTAATCCGAGGTCATGCTGGATTCTCTTTCGGTTTTCTTCGTCGGTAATTCTGTTGAAGAAGGCCTCGAGCCTCTGGAAGATATCTGATTAGGGTTTTTGTTTTATCCATCAGTCGTACTGGATTCTTTCTCGGTCAAGGGCGCGTCTCGCCTTTTCTCTTTGAATTGACGGGGGGGGGCAAGGCTGAGGGAACGAGTCGTAAGTCTCTGCATTGGTGTACCTTACTCTTTTTGAGTAAGTTCACGTCTACTTATTATCTCTCAGTTGGCGTCTCTGTCATTGGACAGAGTGCGCTCAGGGGCTTCTCTGTCAAAGGACAGAAGGGCAACTAAGGAAAATAAGACTGAAGAGGTGCCTAGCCCTGGGGAAACAGCTGCCCGAAGCCGCGCCCTCCTATTGCACCAAAAGGAGTGATCGGTGCTCGCACCGAGGCCAGCGCAACTGACGGTTGCGGGCGCTGAGGGGAATTTTTGTTCCTGTCCCGGGCGTACGCGCTCGGGTCCCCACCTAAAAATAGTGCCACATCTCGTCCAAGTGGGGGGGGGCAGAGTAAATACCGCATTGGTGTAGTAATTTTAGATGGTTCGAGATTCGTATCAGTTTCTGGTGGGACTTTTCTAATTGTCTCTATATTTTCGGTATATCGGCTCCATACCGATCCTTCATTGCCTGTCTATATTTCTGAGATGAGGTATCGTAATTATTTACACTATTTATATTGTTCGTTCTACTGTCTTCCTCTTTGGCAAACATATACATGAAATACTTCGAAGAAATGGCATTAGAAACAAAGCGAAGGTGACTTCCCTATTAATGGATTGATCCATTAATAGGGAAGTCACCTTCATATATCTAAAATTCCGCCCACTTTGTGGAAATAATCAAAGATGCTCCCATCCATTCCAACTAGATGGTAAGCCTGTACGTGGTAAGTTTGTTCACCATGGTTCCCACGGAGGAGTCACTATTGGTAGTCAAGGACAGACTGGTCTCGGACTCATCCCTAGGAGAACGGACCAGTATACCTGATGGAGATGCTGACTTTCTGTACACAAACAACACATTTCGGAATGGGAGCAAACATATATCAACAGGATAGAGGTTTAGCAATGGGCTCGCCACTATAACCAACAATGGCTAATATATACATAGAATACTTCGAGGAAATGGCATTAGAACCAAAGCCAACCTTAAAGCCAACCCTATGGTTGAGATACGTAAATGACACCTTCATACTCTGTCCATAATAGGAAGAGGTCCGGCTATTACTGGACCATGTGAACCCAGTAAGATCATCGATACAGTTCACAATGGATCGAGAAAATGACAACAATCTGCCTTTCTGGATGCACTAATATCTCGAAAAGAGTATGGGTTCAAGACATCCGTATACCTCAAGACAACATTCACCAGATAATACCACAACTTCAACTCTCACCACCCATACAGTGTAGAGAAATGGATCGTCCGCTGCTTATAACATCGAGCAGAAGGCATAAGTGGCGACCCAGAGACATGTGATCAAAAAATGGTCAGTATAAGCAGTACTGGGTCTCTCTCTCTCTCTCTCGCTCTCTTTCTTTCTCTCTCTCTCTCTCTCTCTAATATATATATTTAACTTTAAAGGAAAAAAAATTACAGCCTGATGATGGAGACACGGATCTTCGAAAGTACTTGCTTAACTTAAAAAAATACACACTAGAAACATCTGACAACAATTTTATAAATGAGGATCACATCATTCAATGGATTAACAGTATTTTAATGCATACATTATGTTCTACTAGCGAAGTGATTTCGCCATTAATCGCATTAATATTGCTGATCTATGTATGATTATTTTTCTCTCTCTCTCTCTATATATATATATATGGATAAAAACAAAAGGAAAACTTTTGCTAGTGGATACGTTTCGTCCTCTGATGGGCTTTATCAAAGCAAATTTTACTTTTCAACAAATATTTATAAACAAGTAAAAATGTATTTCCTTTATTTACATGATGGTGAGCCTGGACCTGGTAAGTTTACTCACCAATGTACCCACGGAGGAGACACTATCTGTCAGGGACAGACTAGCCTCGGACTCTTCCCTAGGAGAACGGACCAGTATACCAATAGATAACCTGATGGAGATGCTGACTTTCTGTACACAAACAACACACTTCGGAATGGAATCAGACATATATCGGCAGGATGAATGCTTAGCAATGGTCTTATTTTATCATCTCCAATGGCAAACATATGCATGGAATAATTCGCAGAATTGGCATTAGAATCAACATCACTAAAACTCTATGGCTGAGATATGAGGATGACACCTTTATACCCTAACACCACCAGGAAAATATCCAGCTACTACTGGACCATATGAACTCAATAAGATCATCGATACAGTTCACAATGGAGAGAGAAAACAACAACAGACTCACCTTCCCGGATGTGTTAATATCTCAAACAGAGCATAGGTTCAAGACATCCGTATACCGCAAACCAGCATTCATCAGACAACACCTCAACTTCAACTCCCACCACACAGAGACATATGAACAAGAATTGTTTAAGTATAAGCAGTACCCTGCAACGTAACAAGTACCCTGGGTACATGGCAGCAGCTTCGACAAACTAGGACAGAAGGTTACAAGATGATAACAGCACTTAGAAAACAGCGTCGGTCTGCCTACCCCATTTGACGGGATTATTGGAAAAATACAAAAGATCTATGGTCCATATAACATCAGGACGACCTTCAAAACGGGTTCAACACTTTGCCGACACTTCTTCCGAGTAAGAACCCAACATAGAGGAGAACATGACTAAGGACTGGGTGTACGACATCCCCTGCAGCTGTGGTAAGAAATATAAAGGAGAGACAGGCTGCCCACTTCAGATAAGACTGCAAGAACATCGTAAAGCCGTAACACGAGGGTAAATAGAAAAATCAGGCGTAGCTGACCACATAGATCATTGAAGACATCACCGAAAAATAAGAAAACTTAAGGAATCAGCACATATGCCAGGCCACAAAAATTTCTTAAGCCGTCCAAGATTAGAAATGAATACAATATGGGAACCAGTAATAAGGAGTGCTAGAGAAAAGCAATGAATAACAACAAAAATTGCAATATAAGCTCTGGTAAAAAACAGTTACTGAGACATTAAGTTTATAAGTCCCAAAAATTTATACACGAATGTCCTCAAGGACACATGGCCCAGTGGATAAAACGTTGGTTGGATTTAGTCACTTGACCCAAAGTGTTGTGGGTTTAATACCTGGCTACTGCAGTGGTGAAAAAAAATTTGGGGAGTTGAGTTAAAGGGAGATAACTGAGACATCCGGAAGAGGCATGGCACATGGAACTAGAACAAACTATCCCGGTGGACGAAATAAAGGGCTCAGTTCGGAGCGTACAACGGCGTAAATATGGCAACGAAGGTCAACAGTCCGAAGAATTTAAATAGTGTAAGTAATTAACGCCTCAAAAACAAAACTGCTCTCTATTACTCATCACAGAGAACCATCCCTGCCCCTCCCCAATTTGAATCTCTGACGCTCAACTTCTCGAGAGTTCCTTTTTCCGACTACTCGGCCTCACATTGACTGCTGACCTGAGATGGAACAAATACAGTGAGTCAATTGCTTCGTCCACCGCAAGGAAAGTTGGTTCCCTGTGCCGCGCCAGGAAATTTTTCTCCCCGGAATCGATCCTTCAAATCTACAAATCAACCATTCGCCCTTGCATGGAGTATTGCTGCCATATATGGTCTGGAGCCCCTTCTGTTTGTCTCAAGGTTCTTGATAAGATCCAGAGACGTATATGCAATTTAATTGGCCCTGACCTGGCATCTCGTCCGCAGTCGCTCTCTCACAGACGTGTCGTCGCCTCCCTCTGTCTATTTTTACAAATACTTTCATGGTAACTGCTCCGACGAGCTGCTTTCACTTGTTCCCAGACTTCATGAATTTAAGCGTTCTACAAGGCTAGCATCTCGCTCTCACCCTTTCACTGTCGAAACTGTTAAATGTAGCCGTCTCTTCTACTCCAATAGCTTCATGTCTCAGACTTCTCGCCTGTGGAACTCCCTCCCTTTTCCTGTTTCCCTGATAGCTATAATCTCCAACTATTCAAATGTAATGTCAATTGACGTCTCCAGAAGCCTTGATCTATCCCCTCTCTTTCTCTTCATCCTTTCCTCTGTCACTCCTATTTGGTCTCACTCCAACTCTCTGTAACCCCTTGCGTCCTAGTAGCTTCCCGCCTTGCTTAGGGTGAAACGCTTAAAAAAAATTACACTGCGTTATACCATTTTGTCTGTGTTGATGTTTTAAAAAATTTTATACTTTTTTTATTTTTGTTGTTTGTTGATTTTGTTTCTGCCGTGTTTATGTTCTCTTCATTGCTATTGATTATCAAACTCTTTACTTCGACCCCTCCCCACAACTTGCTTATCTTAAAATACGTGTGCCTACTGTCGCTTATCAATGCAGAGAAATTGACGCGACAAGACTAAACTATGATTTACCGTCCTGTTTTTTTTTAAGTTAGTAATAGACATCAGAACGTATGCTAAACCATAACTTAATATGAATTCCGTCGTATTTTATGTGCTTCTTTTTATTAATAGGAGCAGATAGGCTCACTATCGCCCGGCCCACACACCTCCCATATCTATTGAACAGGAGTAACGGTTCATCACTTGTTGGCTGATCAGGATATGGTTTACCGGTTTTTTCTTTCTTCTATCAGAGCCATAATGATTTGACTGTCTTAAATTTTTGGTGATCAGGCTAACCACTGGCTGTGAGGGTACCGATTTGGCAGTTTCGCGATATCTGCAATGTCATGGGTTGGTGTCCCTGCATATATTTCCGGTGGGCAACCCCAAGGTCACATTATGCTCTGTTCTTAGCCATGCACTGGCTAGTTTGTATGTTCTTTTGACTCTCGTCTCAAAACAAATCTTATAGGAATCACAACAAAAAGAAATCCACCTAAACCAGTAAACAACAACAACAACAAAATAAATAACAAAATAGCATCTACACCTTTCTTTGGTATCCGTTCCAACTTTTGTAGCAAAGAATCTTTTCTCCTAGAACGGTCTTCAGATATTTGTGAAACCAACCTGAATTCTTCCATTGATACCAATGAATTCTTGGTTCCAGACGATCTTCTCCTTCGCCGAAAAGATTCCAGCATTCACCTACATGGATTTGCTTTTTGCATCCGGGATAATCTTCCGATGACCAGGTCATTGTTTCTCGAGACGTCTGACTATTCTGTCATGTACTTAAGTCTTTCCTTATTAAAATTTGTTAGCTATCTCTTTTCCCTTTATCGCTCACCTCTTCTCAGGACTGCAGTATATTAATCATAATAGCTGAGTGTATAGTAAAGGCACTTTCTCTCCATCCATCTTCGAACATCTTTGTCTTCGGTGACTTTAATGTAGAGCACGATAGACTCTTGCCTCAATTATCGCCAGGACGTCAGCAGTTGGCCTGGAGAAACGAAAACCGTATTGCCTGCCTGAGAAAAGGCCCTGGGATGAGAGATGATAAACCAATTCAGCATTGATCAGGGCGTCTTGGAGTTTCCCAAAGAGAAATGAAATTCACTCCGCCCAAAATTTGGTAACTGCATGCTGTACTCTACATAGACAAGGTGTATCAAAAATACTTTTTGTGTGGGGCGGGTTCCTCAAACCAAACCAAGGCCAAAAGTCAATATAAACATATGTCCGCAAATCCTTAGTTTTTGAGTTATTAAGTTTAAAGAAAGTTTACGGTAGAATCAAGAACCCACTCCAAAAGTTTGCAAAAGTCTTTTTGGATTATATCTTGGATTGTACAATTAACAGCGTTTACAGTAAATGTTAAACTTGCACAGGTTAGAATGAAAGAAATAAAAACTGTATGTCAAGGTAATAGGCCTTGGGTTCTCTGAGGATAAGACGTAACCCTAATTCAGATTATATTAGTTACCTTATCACCTTCGAATTCTGGACACTGGAGGTGATAAGGTATCTAATTTAACTTGATTCATGATTACTACTTAACCTCGGAGTCCACAGTTCCCGTACAATTACCGGTGTTAAGCAACGTTGAGCATTATTATTGCCTAAATGGGTGACCGCTTGGGAATACAAGGTGCTGTAAACTTGGATGTGCGGGTGGTGTAATGGATAACGGTTCAGAATTGTTAATCAGAGAGCCCAGTTCTAATTTCAGTTGGGTTCGTTATATTCGTTACATAAACGCAAATACCATTGGGAAAGGTTTGAAGCCATCTCTTCTCCCTCAGCTATGGATTAATTAGTAAAAAGTTGTATCGCTAAGTGGGTTATTATCTCCAAAAGTAAAAATCAGGCCCGATGATTGCGTTTAAGCATGAAACAGACTGTCGCCTCTGGGTGTTGACTTCAATGTCAACATTTCTCTCTCTCTCTCTCTCTCTCTCTCTCTCTCTCTCTTTCTATATATATATATATATATATATATATATATATATATATATATATATATATATATATATAATTTGGGGGTTTAGGCAAATCACTATAGTAATTCATCGGGCCTAGAAGAATCCTCAACAACATGTAGAAAGCACTGGGTAGACGTTTTTTTGGGGGACTCATCTGCAGTGCGCATCCACTACCGAGATTCGAAACCGTACCGCTTAGATGCAACGCAAGTGTCATACCAACGGGAGCCGGTGACGAAGAAGAGATTGAATAGAATCAATATTACGCCGCTATTCACAATTTCCGTGGTGATGTTCATCCAAGTATTCATAACCCGACGGATTGTGCCCCAATAGCCACGTCTTTCCTTTTCTCCCGAACCGCTCCATCGCATAGCATTAGCTGGGTCAAGCAAGAATATATATATATATATATATATATATATATATATATATATATATATATATGTGTGTGTGTGTGTGTGTGTGTGTGTGTGTGTGTGTGTGTGTATCATTAATTACATGACACTTTAGGAAGTAGTTTATCATAGCTACCCACAATTTCTATTTTCCGAGCCTGTTTGAATATGTTCATAAAAATGTTTGAGACGTTCACATGAAATTAATAAGAACATTTTAAAACAATTCCTCGCACAATACAATGCCCAAGAGCCACGAAAGGTAGACACCTACTGAATTAGTGTGTAAGTGGAGGAAATAATACGTGCGGATATGTAGGCTAGACAACAGTTTACCCTACATTTGAATAGGTTAAGATCGTAATGGTCGGTAAAGCATCCTCTCGGGTCTCAAGGTAGACGAAACTGCCTGAGTGAAACTTCCTCCTTACTAATGGAATACGAGAGAAATGTGGATAGAACGACTCTATGCACGAGGCATGGCGTGTCCTAGCTGAGAAGGTCTGAACTGGTAGCACGAAGGAATGTAGCTTGTCCGAACATTTCCAATGGGAATAGTGATAGAGAAGTGAGAGGCAAGCAATGTTTTGACTGTGGGGAAACGGGTTGTAGAATGGAAAATCCTTTTTACTAAGGTGTTAAATTTGATCTTAATTAAGTCTCTTAGTATTATATAAAACCCGTACAGGATTGATCGTAATTTTTATCACAAGGAGCCTGCTGTAAAAATTTTCTTTTCTGTGCTCACAGATTTGATTTTTGCTAATCTCTCAAGTAAGCATTCCATAACTAAACCAAGAGAAATTCGATGCAACCACTCACACAACTCTAGGTAAATCTTGTGACCTGTAAGTCCAGAAACACCTACACATACAGAGGCTTTCTGTTAATACAAATATAGTTACCTCCAAAGATTTACGATACCTGATAAGTTTTTTTAAACGAAAAATCTTTCTTGAAACTTTTATTTTAGTATTAATTTCAAGCTAATAGATTAAGTTCTAATAAACCAAATACTTTGCAGTTTTTTTGTCAAAACTAAATTGTCTGAAAAATGCTTTCGTTTTAAATTTAATAACTTCGCTGATTTTAGCGTGCTTTTTAGCATTCCGTTATCGCAATATAATTCTCTTTATTAAAAAAAAAAAAATATTTCAAAAATAAAATATATTTTCTGAAACTTTATTTGAAGTTCATTAGTTGATTTAATGTTTATTTAATCTGATCTGAAACAAATATTATTTACTTTAAGTATAAAATATCTCAAAAATGCATTTTTTACATGGTAGGTGTTGACTGGTTGAGAGCTTGAATGACATACGGAAGTTCATCTAATGTCTTTCTATGGAGGATATATCTGTAAAATATACTTGAAGAATATAACGTGAGCGCCTTTTATATATAATTTTTAACTACTCAGTAATCTTTAAAATTTAGGAAAATATTCTGCATAATCTAAAGTTTTATTGACCTTTAAGAAATTTGGCATTAATTTTACTATAGTTATTGCTTTTATTTCCTGAAAATTTCGTGTATTGACGTCTGCATTTACAAAATCAGCACGTTTATATGCGCACAAAACAAATTCAAAGTCCTTTTCAAAATATTGGTGTTCGATAAATTATAGTAAGCTTTTCAATTGGTAAATACAGTTTACACTTAATAAATAGCACAAATTATTGCTGAAATTTAAAAGATTTAAAACTATAAATCATTCTAATTAAAATTTAAAAAAATGAAAAAATATATTATTCACAATTTTTTTTTCTTGAGACAATAGTGTCTATAATATATCTTATTCACGAAAACAATTAAGATCTTTTCTAATTAAATAATATCTCAATTTTATTGCATTTTTTATTTTACAATTCAGAGCAGATTTTCAGTAAGTCGTGTTCCTGTTTTACAAAAAATAAAATAAAAACAAAAATAAATAAAACAAATTGATGACTTAAATTATCTAAGGAGTTCTGCTTTTAACTAATGTGAACATTAAGAGATAAATTAATTAAATTTCTGGAGATTTCATAAATTAAATAAGTTGGGATGTCGGGGGGTAACAGATGTTAAAAAAAATAGTTTTACCAAGATTTTCTAGTAAAAAAATATTTCTAAAATAATTTAATTCATTTTTGAATAAGTCCTGAAAGTTTCAATAATTCCGACAATTATTCGATTTTTGTATGAACTTCCAAATAAATATGTTCTTCGTCGCAGAAAAGATGCTAAAATTTTCTGTTCTAATCTTTGGTCACCAGGCTAACGCAAACAAAAATGATTTTTAACCAAAATTTCGAAGATTCTAAATAGGAGGAAGAAAAAAATAATTATCAAAAAATCTTTTGCTCTTTCCTTTTAATAAAAACATAAAGATTTTGACGATAAAATTTGTTTTTATTAAGTTTGGAGAATTTTTTCATCACGGTATGCTAATTTTTCAGCGAATCAATGGAGTTAACTATATAAATACTAAGAGTATGCTAATAGCCAGCTTGCTAGGCCTGTCGGGTAGCTTACAGCACCTGGCAGTACCCAGCGGTCAAGCATTTGAGATAGTCACTTCGGTGATCATACGAGAACCGGTGTTCAGACGTCATATAGTCGTAAGCCCGGTGACCCCCAACTTCAATTGTTTTAAGTATTGTCACCCACCTCCATCTGCAATTTGTCGTTATTTTTCGTTTCTGAAACTGATGTGAACGATCGCATTTGTTGCAGTCGACAATACAAATTTCCCCACACGCAACAGAAAGCATCTCTTTGCAGGATGGGAAATTTACACTGAGTTTTCACAGGAACAGGTTGTTTCACTTGCAGTGCTGAGAAGTTCATGCTAAAATTGTCCAGAGTGTGATATAAAACAATCTTTGCACATCCGGAGAAAGCAAAATAGAAACCATTAATTTGACAATGACATGTTTAGGCGACTTTTCATATTTTTATTTTCGTCTTGTTCTTTTACAATTTAGGAAAGATGCGATGTAATATATATATTACAAAACGTGTCGGGACTGTTACATATCTATCTATCTATCTATCTGTCTATCTATCTATCTATCTATATATATATATATATATATATATATATATATATATATATATATATATATATGTGTGTGTGTGTGTGTGTGTGTGTGTGCGTGTGCGCAAGTATGCAGAAAATAGGAAGGAACACGTCAGGTAATTAATCCGGTGTTCCTTAGTATTTTTTGTTTTTATTTTAAGAAGACAGTGCTCCATACAGAAGTAGAGCTTAAATCATATTTTAAAAAAATATTATAATATATATATATATATATATATATATATATATATATATATTATTTTTAAATTATTTCTTAATAATATATATATATATATATATATATATATATATATATATATATATATATATATATATATATGATAAAAGGCTCAAGACTCAAACACTAATATTCCATGGTTATAATTTATTATATTGGAATTGTAAACACGATTCAATCCGATTTCTTTTTGAATTTATAAGTCTGATGAATTGTATCGTGATTACGATTCCAATGTGATAAATTATAGCCATGGAATATTAGTGTTTGAGCCTTTTATATTATATTCTTACTCTGTCCTGGACATTGAGTTCTACCTGGATTCTATCCCCCTGGAAATATATATATATATATATATATATAAAAGACAATAGGAAAACTGTAATAGTTGCCGACGCGTTTCGTTCGATGGGGACATTTTTTTAACTATTAAAATTTTCCTATTGTTTTTACATTTAGAAATATTGTCTTTTTCTATAGGTTAACTATGAGAAATTTTACACACACACACACACACACACACACATATATATATATATATATATATATATATTGACCACTAATATTATCTATCTATCTATCTATCTATCTATATATATATATATATATATATATATATATATATATATATATATATATATATATATATATATATATATATATATACCGGGTGTAACTACAAAATTGTTCAAATCGTGTAACACCAAAAGAGATCAATTGTTTGATTAGACTCTCAACTGATGTATCTTAGAAATGATTAAAGATATTTTACTGGAATTCTTTGAGGTTTTATTACACTGTTCGACTCTACTTAGGCTATTCCCCATATGAGGTAATTTTGGATTTTATTGTTTATTAATTATATGGCTCTGTATTGATACATACATTTTCTATTTTTTGTTGATCAGCTTTAATATTATATATATATATATATATATATATATATATATATATATATATATATATATATATATATATATATATATTTCGCATGCAGTACTGTTTCGCTCTATCACTGCTCCTCATTGCGACTAGACATCCGAATGCCTCAAGCATCGATTTGGTGTCAACCAGAGCTTTTACCACTGAGCTATCATCACTCGACAGAGTTACACAGCTAAATCTAGCGTATTGTTTTTTACGAATATAAACAAATGACAATCAGCCGAAGTGCTCAATCATTTATATATATATATATATATATATATATATATATATATATATATATATATATATATACTTGAATCGTCTTCGCATGAACAATATGTTAAATGGTTCGATTCAGTAATGATAACACAACTGAAAAAACAGTTGAATTCAAAGTGTCTTGTTACAATCAACGGTCGCAACTGCTACTAAATATTACAACGTTTCATTATTATCACCTTGCCGTTGAGGAGATGTAAAATGTGAACCGATAAATCTGTCACTCATTGTACGCAGAAACATTTACCACCTTCTCGCATTCGAAAGATATGATTTTTTTGGTGGGAGGGGGTCGGGCTTTACTTCCTTAATACTTATAATACCCATTGTATTACTAGCCAGACACGACGCTCCATAAATTCGGTGATCGAATGAAAGCCAATGCTTTCATCGTCATCTAATCATTAATATATACATACGTGGTATGATCAAAAAGTATCAGGACTGGTGCTATAAAAAGAAAAGTACAGCACATATCAATTCAGCAATTAATCTCCTTCGAAGTAGTAAGCCCCCCCCCCTGAAGCCACACAGTTCATCCAGCGTTATTTCCGTTGATGGAAGCATTCCTGGAACTCCCTTTTTTAGGTTAGCTAGCAGCTGCCTTGTCACATTCTCTTGGATATCTTCAAATCTTGTTCATTTCATGTGGGTATTGATTCTTGAAAAGAGGAAAAAATCGCAAGGGATGAGTTCTGGGGAATATGGTGGTTGTCAGCCTGGGGAATGTTGTGCTTCACCCCAAAACTGCTGAAAAAATGGTCACTGATGGAACCGCTGCGGTGTAGTGAGACGACCACACTCTACACACTTTCCGTCCAAGCACTGCCATAATCACCATAGGTGAGTAAGAGCGTTATAACTTAGTGTGCATGCGCGGCAGAGATTGAGGTCAATCGGTGCCAAACGGCTTCATTCTACGCTCCTTAATTATAGCAATAGTTTCAATACTTTTTGATTATAAGCTCGTATGGACGTGAAACTTTCCAGAAATCCCTTTCCAATTGATCTTTCAGTCTATAACTTTCAAAAGAAAGATGTGTTTTTTAATCATTTCAACCAAAACAAATCGATAAAGCCACAAGGACAAAGGAGGTTACTGGAAATGAAAGAGAATGCGAAGCCGTTAATGAGGAGAAAGGACGATAAAGAAAAACAGAATTCAGGAAGATGGCGATTAGGGTTGCATTTAAATTTATACGAGTGTAGGTATCAGGAAAGTAAGCAATCGATAGGGAGTTCTACAGGCGAGAAGTGCGAGAAAATAAACTATAAGACTATAACATATGGCTATATCTAGGTATCTGTAAAATAGTGAGACCTAATTGCCAATCGAGTAGAACGCTATCCTGAAGTTTAGCATTAAATCAACCATACTTATAGTAGATAGAAAAAGGTCCTCTATGGTGATTAAATAAAAGCAGTTTTGTTTTTCAGGCATTGAGATTTATAAGCCATTCCTTTCCCCAGTTAACCAGTGATTAGTGGTCCTTTTAGATAGCAGTTACTTGTCTTACTCCATCGGACTTGCTCCTAAAGACAGGAGTAAATAATAGTTATGTCATCAGCATAAATAGCTAGTTGCGAACTGATGACATCCTGAATGTCGTTAACGAAGCTAAGAAAACAATGTGGGTAGCACTGGACGGCCGTTTCGACCTCTATTTGGGACGCATCAGCAGTGTGCATCCACTATCGAAAATCGAGCCCGGACCGTTACGATACGACACAAGCGTCATGCCAACTGTACCAACGAGGTAACTCGGTATAGCGCCGCTTTTCACAAATTCCGTGGTGTAACTCATCCGAGTTTCCCTAACACAACGCACTGTGCTCCCACGAGTCACATCTGTCCCCAAGCCACTCTATCCAGATTATTAGAAGCCGATTCAAGCAAGGATATACAAGTGATAGAAATTATATTCGGGGATTTGAATAATCATAAGTAATTCATCGAGTCTAGAAGAATCCTAAACAGAATGCAGAAAGCACTGGACGGCCATCAGCAGTGCGCATCCACTACCAAGAATCCAACTCGGAAGCGTCATACCCACTGGACCAACGGGTCTCGGTGGCGAAAAGGTAACTTAACAAGACTCGATATAGCACCGCTCTTCACAAATTCCGTGATGTAACTCATCCGAGTTTCCCTTACGTAACGGACGCTGCCTTCATGAGCCACATCTTCTCTCCCTAGGATGCTCCATCCAGAGCATTAGAAGCCGGTTCATGCAAGGATATACAAGTAAAAGAAAGTATTAGCGAGACAAGCGTGCTAAACATTAGTCTACGCTGAAGTGCCTTTATGTCATAGGAATTGTTGTTCACTCCAACCTCCTACTGAGACGAGATGTATCCCAAGGTCGGGCTTAATGTGGGTGACCCAAGCGCGTACACTCGAGCCAAGGACTAAAATTACCCAGCCCCCGGCGACTCTCGGCTGCGCTGGCATCGGTAAAACTACCTATCCCCCGCCTCTAGTGCAATGAAGGATGCAACTTTAGGCAGCTGTTCCACGGGACCGGGAACCACATCGTTCTCATTTCCCCCAGCTGTGTCTTTTCCCGCTGACAGAGCCACAACCATTACCCCACAGGTTATGATAAAATGATTTTCTAAGTGTAGCTTAGTTGCGGCACAATACCGGAAGTATGGTGCACCCTCGGAGGATCGAATTCCCTATTCGTAATTGTTCTAGCGAGACAAGCTTGTCAACCGTCGAAGTGTTCCAATCTCAAAGAAATGGTGATTTTCTAAGCGTAGCTTAGATGTGGCACAGGGCCGAATTATGGTGGTGCAACCTGTGAGGATCTAATGACTGTTAAGAACATCTCCTCCCCAAATATATATACAAATCCTACAGATGCATTCTGGGATTTCTTCATTGGACATTTTTTTTTTATTAGATCTCATCCCCCACACTTTTGTTCTTTGTCTTGAACGTCAGGACGTTATAACCACTTGGCTGTATCCCTTTTATGTCAGAACACAATTCCGATTTTGTGAACATTTGCTTTATTACAGTTGCTTTGCCTACTTTTGACATCCATATACATTGTTTGCTTCGTTGGTCACCCCGAGGTGGTGTAATGGTTAGTAAACATGTCTCGCTAGCACAATTACGAATGAGTAGTGAGTTCGATCCTCACTGGGTGCCCCATACTTTCGGCCTTGTGCCACATCTAAGCTACGCTTGGAAAATCGTATTTGATCTTTTTTCTTCCGTTTCTTATTGTTGAGGAGTTAATTCCAGGCCTACGGCGACATCAGGTTGAAACACCGGTTCCCATACAAATACCGAAGTTAAGCAACGTCGAGCATGGTCAGCAACTAGATGGGTGACCGCTTGGGAACACCAAGTGTTGTAAGCTTGTACGTGTGGGTGATGTAATGAATAATGGCTCGGGATTGTTAATCAGAGAGTCAAGTTCTAATTCCAGTTGCGTTCGTTATACTTACCTACACACAAATACACTTGGGAAAGGTAAGAATCCACCTATTTTCTCCCCAGCTATGGGTTAATTAGTAAGACTGATGTCACTAAGACATTATTATCTAAAAAAACATTCTTTCGATCTAAAAATATTTTTTGGCTTCAAAGGGTTGACAAGCCGTAAAAAAACGATTCCGTCACTCAATCTTTCTTCCATTGAGCTGTAAGAGCACGGTCAGCGAAGAATCAACTACAAGCTGGAGTTGAATAAAGTGTAATATTAAATATCAGTGATTAAATCTGGTATTATCAGTTGGTCTGTAACTCTTACGCACTAATACCCTTGGGAATGGTATGAATAATCCTGCTTCTCCCCACGCCGCCGCTGCCGCCAGCTAGTAAGACTTGTATCACTAAATCTTTATTATCACCAAAAACAAAATTCTTACAATCTAAAATAATATATTTTATGGCTTTAGATGACCTGTAAACCTTTGGTAAGCAGTAAAAAACGAATCAATCCATCAATCAAAAAAAAAAAACAAACAAAAAAAAAAAAAACACCAAGTCTTGGGCACATATAAAATGTTTCCCGCCAAAACTTCTCCAAAGTTTTGCTTTCAAATTACATTTCAAGAGCTCGACTTGTCGACACATCAAAAGATTTTCCTGAAAATCTTAATCATTTGATGTATTTTCCAAACTCTAGGGAATTTATTAACTAGAAATTTTTTTGTAACAAACACGCTGACGCGTGTTAAAATTCTTCCAGTATTTAGTATTGTTGAAGTTATCGCTAACCTTTTTTGTCGACTTTACAAACACTACGTTTCGTTCAATTTCGCAAATCACTCTATGAAGTTTGAATATGCTGATTTGCTTGGAAAAATACTTTGACAAATACACTACTTTGCGGTGTAATAATTTCTTTAATTTAATTTTATAGGACTTCATGGTAAACAATATATTTAAGAAGTTTTTTTTTTTATTTAAGAATTTATTCTTCGCAGTTAAAAAGGAATTTAACTGCGAAGAATAAATTCTTAGGATTTCTTACTCTTGAGCATGCAAAATACAACTGCCCATGCGTAAAAATTGTATTTCTTTCTGGAGCCAAATTCCAACCTTTTGAAGTGTATAGCCTTGTGATTTGTTTATAGTACTCGAAAACGCTGTAAATAGGATTCTTTTTTTTTAAATTGATAGTTGCAAAGTTACGAAAACACTTAAAAAGTAGTCAAAACCGAGTTGTTTTCTGTCGAAAACAACTGATTTCAGCTACTTTTGGCAGACTACGTATTTTTATATTAAAAAAAAAGAATAATACTGCATTTTGTATCCCGTTATCTGCTTGCAATTCTGCACAAATTTTGGTTTCGATCGGCCAATGTATGTGGGTGTGACGGACGGATTAACAGAAGGCACAGAATTTTACACACACACACACACACACACACACACACACACACACACACACACACACACACACATATATATATATATACATATGTGTGTGTGTGTAGGTGTATCATTATGTGTACAGATAGATAGATAAATATTATCATTATTATTATTTTTATTATAAGAGCTTAAAAAAACGTGCTGAAATTACTAAAGAAAAGATTTCATGTTTCAATACTTTGATTGTACTTCTTCAGGCGATTGTAAGTAACTGGTGATTAAATGATTTTTAAAGAAATTTAAGAACAAATTGACACCACTTTTCCGAAAGTTAAAGTGGGTGGGGAACATAAGGCCAGAATTAAAAATAGACTCGTGGGTATGTCTTGATTAACCAATTAAATGTCAGATCTACGCTAAACAGAAAAGTAAAAGTAAATGCTACGTACAGTGGAATTTTACTCCATCTGTTCTATCTCTCATTTGGATAGATAGATAGATAGATAGATATACCCAGCTTGAGAGAGATAGATAGATAGATATGAATGTAGTGAAGAAGATAGATAGACAGACATAGATATGAATGTAGTGAAGATAGATAGTTATATATGGATGTAGTGAAGATATATATATATATATATATATATATATATATAGAGAGAGAGAGAGAGAGAGAGAGAAAGATAAACTGATTGATGTGAAGAGATAGATAGATAGATAGATAGATAGATAGATAGATAGATAGATAGATATGCCCAGCTTGAGGTTGATAGATAGAGATGCTCAGCTTGAGACATATGATTGTAGTGAAGATAGTTATATATGGATGTAGTGAAGATATATATATATATATATATATATATACACACACACACACACATATATATATATATATATAGAGAGAGAGAGAGAGATAGATAGATATATAAACTGATTGATGTGAAGAAATAGATAGATAGATAGATAGATATGCTCAGCTTGAGATAAGTTATGATTGCAGTGAAGATATATATATATATATATATATATATATATATATATATATATATAGAGAGAGAGAGAGAGATAGAGAGATAGATAGATGAATTCAGTAGGTATTATAAGCGATATTGAGCGAGAGGCAACGAATTTCCCTAATCCTTTCAAGGGATAATGGCAGTTGACTAAGTGATAAGTCGTCATTCATAGTGACAAGTCACCCTGTCACACCCCATTAAATTCTATCTCGCACCTCCAAGGTGTGCAAACACCATAGATTGGGAAGGGCTTCTTTAATTCAATATTTCCAGTATAACCGTATCTCTTTTTGTCTACCATCAATAGAAGGCTTAAATACGTATATCGCTTTGCAGATAAATTTTTGTTAAGATACACTCACAGTGTTATATTTATTTTTGCTTGCATCATTTCCATTCTCAGGATCAACACTATTTTAATGTTGTGTGACTCAGAATTAATCTCTCTCTCTCTCTCTCTCTTTATCTGTGGGTCTGCTGATTTCTTTTCTACGTATTTTTTGGGTGGTGGCGAGGTGGTTGTGTGCATTGTTGCCATTTCATATTTACATCCTGGTGGAAATACTCCGAAGTGATATATCGCTGAGTTGGTGACCAATATGACACTCCTGTTTAATCAGATGATGTTTTTTTTTTTTAAATCAGCGTTGCATCATAAAAATACATTATTTCCAAAAAAGTAATAAATGTAACTAATTTTTAACACATATATGTAGCCTGACGTACTATACCAGTTTAGCTACGAAGGAAGAGTCTGGTTATTATGGTCGAAATACTGCTTTTAAGCTACAAACTTCTCATCATTTCCCTCGAACGTTCATATCTGCTCGAAGCGTATCTTAACGTAAACAAATCACGTCATATATTATGAAATGGACTCAGTCCTACAGTTATTTTAAATATGCTTTTTTGTTATTCGTTATTTATATAGACATAACTATTTAAGTAAATGCTCTGTTTATAATAAACAGTATTAACAACATTTACCGACTTGAATGTTCGAAAAATCTCATAAATCATTATACATCCCCCGACAGGAATCGAACCTGTATCCTACACGGAACAGTTAGTTAGCCTGACGTGCTAGCCTATTTAGCTACGAAGGAAGCGTCTGCTTAGAAAATTATGGGAAGTTTGTAGTTTAAAAGCAATAATTCAACTTTGCTAATTGTAAAATATTTCCAGCTGGCAGAGAACCACAGAATAGAAGTTAATCACAAGAACGTACTGAAAAGTCAAAGGTCAGTTAGTTATAAAACTTTGGAGGAATGGCCATAGAAATTACTCAAATCAAAATTTTCGTTTCACATGTGAACACACACAGACCTATGAGCAATTATTTATCTGGCAAATCTGAGTAAACAGGAGCTTTTTCTTTTTTTACAATGAAGTTTACTCTGTACAAGGCCCAAAAGCCACTCAAGGTAGAGGGTTACAGAGTAAGAGGCACAGTTTATAGGGATATGTAGGGAAGATATCTGTTGACCCTAGACTTGAACGGGTTAAGCTTGTTAAGAATTTTAAGTTAGTGATTTCAAAAGTCAAGAAAAACAGAGCTTACATTATTCAAAGTTAAAATAGATCACCTATTGCCCTACCTCATTGGCGTTGAGAGATCAATGAGATAAGAAAAGAAATATAAGCTTTTACAATTTCATTTTTTACAATGATGTTCACCCTGTACAAAACCCGAGAGCCACTCGATGTAGAGGGTTAATAGTAAAAGACATAGTTAATACGTATATGTAGGGAAGATTACGGTTAATCCTAAACTTAAACAGTTTAAGATTGTAGTGATTGAGGAAACAACCTCTTGGGAGTTGGTTTCACAAGTTGGTTTCACAAGTTGGTAGTCTAAATTGAATCTTTAACAGATTCGACATTCGCCAAAATGACAACTGAGATTAATTATCTGTCAAATCTGAGTAAAGGAGCTTTTTTTTCTTTTTTTACAATGATGTTCACCCTGTACAAGGCCCAAAAGCCACTCAAGGTAGAGGGTTACAGAGTAAGAGGCACAGTTTATGGGGATATGTAGGGAAGATATCTGTTGACCCTAGGCTTGAACGGGTTAAGCTTGTTAAGATTTTAAGTTAGTGATTTCAAAAATTAAGAAAAAAAAAAAGACAGAGTCTGCCTATGAAGACGTATTCAGAACAGATCTATTATGGTCAAATGTTAAAGCTTTCGTAAGTTCCACTCGGATAGCTTCTTCTCAAGAATTGTTGCTTTGTGGAACAGAATCCCAGAAGGATGTTTTCTTGATCACTACAATCTTAATTGACCTCTTCAATTCTAAGGTTAACTGTTATCTTTCAGATATATTCTCATAAAATGCACCCGTAACCTTACCACTCATACAACAATCGCTTTCAACTCTAACTTGAGTTGGTCTTCGGCTATGCATAGGGTGAGCATTCGTACAAAACAGTACATTCTGTAATAAGATCCGTTCCTACAGGTTGCCGCATAGTTTTGTTTCTTTCATACTCAATGGGTGCCCCCTACTTTCGGCCTTGTGCCACATTTAAGCTACGCTTGGAAAATAACTACTATTTTTAGAACAAGTTGCAGAATTTTAATTCTACTAATCAGTTCGCCAATCGGAAATTTTAGCATCAATTTCTGCGGTGAAAAACTCTGATTTGGAAATTCTTGCAAAAATCAAATAGATGTCAGATTTTAATGAGACTTTCAGAACTTATTGACAAATGAATTAAATTCTTTTAGGTAAGATTCCTTTTTTAGAAAATTTTGGTAAAAATATTTCATTTTTTTACGTGTTATCAACCACTCATTTAATTTCATGAAGTTTCGAGAAATTCATTTTTCTAAGGTTTATGTTTATATTACATATAGGCACAAATCCTTGGAGAATTTAAATCATCAATTTTTTTTAAAGCATCACACTCAGTCGAAGAATATCTCCTCTGAATCTCTATCTATAAAAGGCAGGATGTGTGTGTGTGTGTGTGTGTGTGTGTGTGTGTAACGAATGCACGGCCGCAATTTTCGACGGATTTGCACCAAAATTTACATGCACATGCTCCAAGTTAGCGGGAAGGCCAAGACTGATCTTGCATTTCCCAACTCCCATCGATAGTGGAAATAATCGATTTTTTCATACTTCTACATCAGTTTTAATGTAGTTTGCGGCCATTTTGTACTGGCCAGAGTGAGAGCGTTTAGCTGGCTACCACGAATAGGCAGGAAGATTCTATTGGCCAGCGTGAGAGCCAACAGCTGACTGACATGAATGTTAACTAGCATGCTAGCATGCAAAAAAAAAAAAAATAAAAAAATCGATAGCTGCATTCGTCACAAATGGGAAAAATTTTAATCTGCATGGCACTTTACTCCAATTGGCTCATTCGCTTGCTTAAACTCAACGTTGATTCTGATTCCGCAGAACTGGGTTGGGTGTGAAAATGTTTTTGTTGTTAACGTTCTTTTTTCATTCGGTTTTTCCAGTTACGAGTCCTTTTGTAAAGCTGATCGTTTTGTGTTCATTTTATTTAGTTCTTTTTTCGTAACAGATTTAATGTTTAGTATAGAGCTTAGAAAAAATTCGCAGTGTGAGATAGGCAAGAAGTAAGGCATGTAACAACATCAGCACGGAAAAGGGCACTCCTTTAAAGGCAAGAAAGGGCAAAAATATTTTAAGTCAAATGATAGCGATTGCTGTATGAGTCGTACGATTTTTGAATCAAGCACGGGCAACGCCGGGCCATGCTGCTAGTCCTAAAATAAAAAATGCAATAAAATCAAAACATGTAAACATTAAAACTTTTTAAAAAATGCATGAATAATGAATTTTTACAAGAATTGTTTCCATGAAAAAAAAATAATTATAATAATTTATAAAGTTTTAAATCTTTTATAATTCTGTATTAGTTTGTATCGGTTAGCTGATATTATTATTAAGTAAAAAATATATTACCTAATAACAAATGGAAAAAGCTAACGACCACTCGTATTTTATAAAAAAAATTGAATTTGTTTTCTGTGGGTATGAACGTGCTTAATTTTGTAAATATGGACGTACATACAGAACATTATCAGAAAATAAGAGCTATAACTATAGCAAATTTAAAACCAAAGCACCTAAAATTAAATAAAACATAAGATTACGGAAAATATTTTCCTAATCTTTTGTGATTACTGTGTAGTTAAAAAAAATATAAAAAAGGCAATCACGTTATATTCGTCAAATACCTTTTACTGATATTCCTCAAGTAGAAAAAATTCCCACATATCAGTCTATCGAGGAAGTTGTCAATACTGCATGAAAACACCCACACCCACATTAAAAAAAGCTTTTCTGCGATATTTTAAACAAAAAGTAAGTATGTTTTTAAAAAATCAGGTTAATTAAATTTTAAATGAGCTAATCTTAAATTATTAAGTATATTTTAATTTTTGTAATTTTCTTTAATAAAGAGAATTACGTTGTGCTGGCAGATTTAAAAATATAGCTAAAATGGTAAAATCAGCTATTTTTAGCGATTTAAAAAAATTATTGTAATTCTGAAATACGGTACATTATTTTACTTATTGGAAATATTAAATTTAAACTTGGAATTAAAACTTAAAAGCTCGAAAAAGATGTTTCGTTTTTAAAAATTCATTTTAAAACGTTGATATCGCTTTACTTTGCGGCTACACACACACACACACACACACACACATATATATATATATATATATATACAGGGTGACCCAAAAAGCGGGAATTTTTGAAGTGCATATTGCCAGACAGGAGCAAGTGGCAACACTGCGAGACATTGACCTTGAGCAAGTAAACATTTCGCCATTTAGAATTCAAGATGAAATTCACAGCTGAGGAATCACAGATTTCAAGAATACATTCGTACAGGAGGACGCCATCTACAGGACGTAATTTTTAAAAAATGAAAATTCCATCATTGTTTCTTAAATGGCATGTTTTAAGGTTTCAATTACTATGAATAAAATATTTTTCTTCCATCACTCTTGGTTTTATTGGATTGTTAAAAAGTTCCCGTTTTTTTGGGACACCCTGAATATATATATATATATATATATATATATATATATATATATTATAAATTAATTGATTTAAAATGTTTTTTTTTTGCTACACAGTTCTAACCATGTTTCAAAAATGGAAGCTAAAAGCCCCGAATTTAATTTTGTAATTAAATTAAAAGACATTAGTTCCATTTCATCCTCAAACGAATTTTGGAGTAACTTTTGAAATTACTGGGTTTTAAAGACACAGCTAAAATCATAGTTCATGTTTCCAAGGTTACAGATGAATCCACTTCCACTAGACAAGGGGTGCCTGGGTGTTCATTATGTCTATATTTTAATGTATCAGTTATTGCTACGTTTTGGTGGTGGGTAGGGATGTATTTTTCAATGAAATCTAACATCCGTTAAAAGCGTGTCGTCTGGATTTTTTTTTAAATTTATTGTTAACGTCAAAAAATCTGTAAATTCCATTGAGCACTATTTTGTAAAAATAAAAATATCTATAAGAACACCGGATTATATATCTTACTGTTCTTTCTTTTTATTTATATACATACATACATACATATATATATATATATATATATATATATATATATATATATATATATATATATATATATATATATATATATATATATATATATATATATATGTGTGTGTGTGTGTGTCAAGAAAGAGATCGAGCGGAAAAATATGCTGTATCTGGCGTCAAATCAGATGAAGCGTCTCCAAACTCACACGCTCGAATAATTTATTGAATAGAAAATATTTTTAGAATGCAAAGTCAGTCATCTTTGGTATTAATTTAATGAAAATCATTTTTTGACGCGAAAGAAGAAAACTGCGCCCAAAATATATACTGAATAATTGAGAGATGGAATTAGGCCAAAGAAAGTTGGTGACCTCCTTTTCGATTAGCCTATTTCTATCAACCTAGTTTTATATTTTTTTTCTTTTCTAACTAAAACAGTTCTTTGTACCCTGCTAGTAAACAAAATCATAAAGGTCTTTGCATTTAACCTGATAGTAAAGATTATATTAAAACGGTCAGATTATAGATATCTTAAAAAGATTAAAACGCTGAATGGAACAACGACCGCGGTTTCAACTGCCAAGGTCTCATTAAGTGGTTCGTGATGAAAACTTGGCAGTCGAAACCGCGGTAGAGTTCCATTTAGAGTTTTAATCTTTTTAATTTTAACATATTAAATAACTTACAGGTTGGATTTTTCTTACTTTAAATTGAGCAGTTTTTAAGGCATACGATTTTAAAGCACTATTTTAGAAAATATTATATGTGTGTGTGTGTGTGTATGTGTGTGTGTGCATATATTAGGTTGGTGCAAAAATAATGAAGTAATAATGTCGTTTTTTGACGTATTTTTTAACGTCAAAAAACGACATTATCAATGTATTATTTTTGCACCAACCTAATATATATATATATATATATATAGTAAACAAACAGTAGAATATTTATTTAGAACGTACGCATTAAAAGTGCTCAATATCAAGTTGGTAGACCAGACTTGCAGAGTGAGAGTGTTCTGGTAAGTATTCATCTTATATATATATATATATATATATATATATATATATAATTTATACGAAAATATGTTATAAAATGAAGCTATTTTTGTAATGATTTTATAACATATTTATGTTATAATTTTCGAATAAATTATATTTGTTCTACTCTGTATTGAGCAATCTTTTAAGAGTAGTAATTTTGGTTACTGGAATTTATCCCGTATACACTAATCCTATACTTATATATATATTTTAATGTGAAAAATAAAATATACTGTATAGACTAAAACAAAACCACATTATAACCAAAAAACTTTGTGGTTTCTCTCTTTTTTTAAACTATACATTTTTCTCTCGTAGAACAACTGTAATCTTTTCCCTATATATATATATATATATATATATATATATATATATATTATTGAAAACGACAGACATCATCAAGAACCAATGTGATGTCTGTGTAGTAAGTATCAATCTTGAGAATGTATGAGGTGGTTGGAAATGAACAAAATAATAATACAAGTTTCAACACCTTATTCGACAATTGTAAAAATACAATAAAAATTAAACTAAACAAGCCTTGTCGGCTGTTTTTAATCAAACTTATATATATATATATATATATATATATATATATATATATATATATATTCCATCGCTACATAAGAGTTCTCATGTTTCAAAAATAGAAGCTAAAAAACAGTTGTATTTCATTCTCAAAGTCTCTACTTATGTATTGAGCAGTTTTTTAATAATAAAACAAAAATACTAAAGACCTTTTCATTATTAACCTAACAGTTCTTTCCTATTTTTCTATATATATTTGCACACACACACACACACACACACACACACACACACACATATATATATATATATATATATATATATATGAGTTGGGATCAAATATGGCACCGTGTACAATAGAATCATATAATAAAGCACAAATAGGAAACGTTTATCAATCTAACAATGTGCTTACTTTTTCTCTGGGTCGCTTTTTATGAATGAAAATTTGCTCACGCCTCACCAAAGGGAAGTGACGCTGAAAAGGCACAAGCAACCCTACGGCAAAGAAGTTTCAGAGAGATGGAACAAAGGGAGATAACCACGGATTCCAAATCAGAACATTGATAACTCTGTTCTTCAATTTGCAGACCCTAGTTACTACATTCTTAATACTTGATATAATGCTAAAATATCACAATGATAAAATCGGTCAATAACTATTTATACTGGGACTCATGCATGCAATTACAAGTAATACGTTATTATTATTATTATCATATTTTGAAACATACTTATATTTGGCATATGAATTTTTTGAAACCGTTTCTAAATCTTTGATTGTCTTTCAATCATTCCACCTCACCTGATGATCTACCGCCTCACCGGCTATCCTCTTCCGCCACACCGTTTGTGAACCACTGATCTAACATGTTTCACTTTTATTTAAGCTTCATGAAGATTTAATTAAAGGGAAAACATGCTAGATTGATAAACGCTTCTTATTTGGTCTTTATCCCAATTATATATATATATATATATATATATATATATATATATATGTGTGTGTGTGTGTGTGTGTGTGTAATTAAGTAATTCATCGAGTCGAGAAGAATCTTTCACAGAATGCAGATTTCGTCCTATATTTGAGACTCATCAGCAGTGCATGTCCACTACTACGAATCGAACCCGGGCCGATACGATACGACGCAAGCGTCATAACAACTGTACCATCGTGACGAAGAGGCTACTAATTAGACTCGATATAGCGCCACTCTTCACAAATTTCGTCGTGTAACTCATCCGAGTTTCCCTCACCCAACGGATTGTGCCCCATCGACCCACGTCTTCTATCCCCAAGCCGCTACATCGAGAGCATTAGAAGCAGATTCTATACGACGGAACCGTCATACCAACTGTACGAATGGTATGACGCTTGCGTCAAACTTTAACGGTCCGGTTTCGATTCTCGGTAGTGGATGTGCACAATCTGATGAGTCCCAAATATAGGACTAAACGGACGTCCAGTGCATTCTACATTCTGTTGAGGATTATTGTAGACTCAATCAATTACTTAATCATAATTATTTCAAATCCCCCTAATAATTTCTATCACTCATATATATATATATATATATATATATATATATATAGATAGATAGATAGATAGATATAGATATGGGAGAGATTATTGTTCTTCCGACGAGAAAAAATGTATATTTAAAAGAAAGAAAAAAGAGAGAAAAAGCTGCAAAATATTTTGATTATAATGCGAATTTTCTAATATATTTTATCCTATACAATTTTGCTACATGTGTTTCGGTTCTTGTGACGTTCATCAGGCGAGGAATGGTTATTTAAAGGAATGTATTTTTAGATCAGAAAAAGGGAAAGCTAGAAGGACATCTTTGTTCTTACCTTTTTATGTCTCCGCGTATATTTTCAGTTCTTTCTCTATTCTTGTGTATTGTGTGTATTTTTGTAATTATCTGCATATATATATATATATATATATATATATATATATATACATTCTTTCGCCATACGCATTATTTATTTATTTGGATTCATTTCGTTTTCGATTTTTCAGCAACGTAGTAAAAATTAGTTTGAGATGAGTTCTGATCGTTTATTTAGAAGTTTGTTTTGGTTTCGGAAGGTAATTGTAGCTACTTTTTCCTCTAATCAGAGTTTACAGTTTTTGGACTGATTGTTGTAGTCTGAAGTTCTTTTTCTCATTTTCCATGATATTTTTTGGTGCGATTTGCTTTTTGTTTTTAATTTCCCAGATATACTACGTTACTTAAAACATAAAATAAAGATAAATAAGCATAAACAAGTAAAATAGATTAATCCAAATAAATAAATAAAGTAAATAATAAACAAATTTTACAAACCATTCCCGTCCAAATAACTAAGAATAGACTACCCACAATGCACCACTGAACCGTATGTATAAATAATCAAGAAAAAAAACACTACGCAGGTAGCCAGATGATTGCATTTAGCATGAAACAGTCTGTCGCCTTTGAGTGCTGACTTTAATGTTAACTTTTATATATATATATATATATATATATATATATATATATATATATATATATATGCAAATGTAACAGAACGAACAATAAAACTTTCGTGTTCAAATGATTAATTTTAAGCTTTTAAGCTATATGTTGTGCCCGACGATTTGGGTAACCAATGAAACTTAAGTCTAAAAACAAAAATTACCTCAACATACAGATAGTCTATTTCAATCCGTTCTGTGCTCGGCTATCATCAGTCCCTAAGTGGCTGTTTCGGAGCATTATTTTAAAATTATTTTCAATGTCAGTTCTCCTCTGATAAGAGCTTTTCTAATGAGAATGGGTTTGTGTTAACGATTGTTGTTGGGGGGGGGTAAGTTATCTTATCCCGGGTGAAGCGGTCTGCGGTTGAAGTTTATTTATGGCCAGAACATTTGTTGTTTATACTTTAATATCAGTTTTTACGATATCACTTCATACTAAAGGGCATATCTTATACAGGCCCCGAATCTGGGATTCACAGTAAATATTTTTTTTTTACTACAGGAGTCCAGTATTATTAATAAGTGATGGGGGATTTAAATTTAAACCCGTTAAGATTAATGTAAATTAGTTGAGTTATAGATTTATAGATTGTGGGTAACACCCGAGCACCCAATGGAATTGAGGTAGTTTTTTTTTTTTCTGTTTTTTGCTCTGTTAAAATAAAAACTCTCTGTGGATCAGTTTTAATAATTAATATTGGATTATGTACCAACGGATCCATTACCTGGACATATATATATATATATATATATATATATATATATATATATATATATATGTGTGTGTGTGTTCCTGTAAGTGTATGGACAATTAGAGGAAGTTTGTCTTCAGATTTTTTAGTTGAGTCATGTAACGAATATATATATATATATATATATATATATATATATATATATATATATATATATACAGTACATATGGTTGGTCGTAAGCCGGTGACGGTGAGAAAATAGTATGTTGACTGCTTTAGTGTAAAGTTGAAAATATTTTAACCACATTTTTATTTGAGAAAAGAAATTCAAACCTGAAAGCAAAGGCCGCTGCCATGAAACGAGAGATCAAAGTTTCCTCTCGTCATGCTTTCGTGTAATTTCTGGTGACTTTCCCATCAAGCCAATTCGGGTTTAACTCTGTTTTAATCAGCACTGATACTTTCTGAATTGATTTTTTTGTCCTCAATGTCTTCTCTTTTAAAACTATCCAAGTACAGCCTGAGAAATCGACCGATATAAGAAGAGTGACGAGTTCGAATCTACGGCCTCAAATTTGCGATCATATCGACTCATCCACGGGCGCTTCGACATAATGTCATGGTTCGCAAGTTTGCCTCGCTACATCAATTATGATAGAGTAGTGAGTTCGATTCTCACTGGGGGCCCTATACCTTCGACCTTGTACCACATCTAAGCTTAGCATACTGAGAATATTTTTCGATATCGTGTTGTAGATGTAATGTGTATTTTAATGTACAACGCGGTCCGAAAGTACTGTCAAAGTAATGAGAATAATATAACAACAGGTAATACTGTAATACTGTAATACAATGCACATGTAATGGATTCAGTTTATTCACTGTCATCGGCACTATCGCACGCCGAGAAGATCTGGATAAACACCCCCATTTTCGTGTTGGAATTCATGTCAGCCATCTGAAATACAAAAAATTATAGAGGGTGCGGCTGGTATTTGAGGACATGGAGATTTAAGATTAATACTGCTTCCTACTAACTTCTAATGCTTTTATTTTTCAGAAATCAAGAATAAGAAACCCTATGATAACAAATGAAATGAAAAAGCATGTTGTGATTGTGACATTAAAGGCATATTGCACGTTTCCTCAGAGTTGCAAGATCGTTTGTCCGCAAGATACGAAAAGAGTTAGAAGACGCTGACAGTTCCTCAATGTTTGTATCAAAACGTAAAAGACATTCTGCACGTTCTGATAAAATGAGAACATCCGAATTTATTCAGGATGTCAAGCAGGCAATTGATGAAAACCGAGGTCAATCAATGAGATCAATTGTCAAAAAGCATGTGTCTGAAAAACATTCAGAAGGAGTGCTCATGAAGACATTCGATACAAGTCCTACGTGATGAAGAGATGTCAATTTATGTCCAAACCCCACCCACCAAAAAAAAAAAAAAACAAACAAAAAAAAAAAAAACAAAGCAAAAGAAAATCGTTTAAACAAATCCAAAAAGGCTTTAATCAAACTTAAAAATCCTTCAGAAGCTGGCATGATTAGGTTTTCCTCGGATGAGAAAAAATTTGCTCAAGATCAAAAACAGAAGAAATGACAGATGGCTTTGTTCAAAACCGTCTGAGGTGCCAAGAGTGATGCGCACAAAATTTCCTTCAAATGTTATGGTATTGGGTGTTGTTTTTTTCTGTATATAGATTCAAGAATTTTTAGTTTTTGTTAATTGTTTTCATGTTTACGTATAGTTGTGTTTTCAACAAGGATTTTCCGGAATTGTGTACGCGGCCAGGCATGTTGTTTTAAATGCCTTAAAATTTTAGAGTTATCATTCAAATGTAGAGTCAATTCCGGAAAAATATGAAATATTACTTAAAATAAATAGACAAAACTTGTCTATATTATTTAATGAAACATGCATCAATATATATATATATATATATATATATATATATATGGTGTCCCAATAAAAATACGCAATCTTAAGTACACCTTATAAATAGCCATAATTGTGTTACTAGTTTATGTGTGGACTCATTTACCATTCATATTACGTCTCACTCGAATTACCACTTAAAAGTGTTGGAGGCCATTTATATTTTATCGTTGAAACCCTCTCTGGGTAAAGAGAAGGACTTCGTTATGGGCCCCCAAATAATTTCCATCTAAGAAATATTCCCCACCCATACATATTATTCATCTCTTTTTAGTGATAATTCTATTTAATTTATTAACCTCGATTTAGCTCCGTTGAGCGGGATTCGAAACCGATTAGCTAGCCCGTTTTTCAGTTTTACTTTTTATCTATTATCATCATGAGTGGTAATAAAAATAAATTTTTTCTTTTCACCGGTCACACACACACACACATATATATATATATATATATATATATATATATATATATATATATATATATATATATATATATATATATATATATATATATATATATATATATTAGGTTATGACTTTTGTAAGATAATAATTGATTTCCTGTAGCATTATTTCTTTCTAGAATTCTATGGAACCATCTAGAACTTCCGGGAACCTTCTAGTACTTTCGAGGGCCTTCTAGAACTTTATGGAATCTTCTAGAACCATTTTTGCGTTTATTTATTTGTAAGATTGTAGCTATAAACTGTTAAATGCGTTAAAAATACATAAGTACTATCCAGTTACATCATTAGCAAATTGAAAATTAAATCCTCTCCAAGTTTGCAATAGTTGTTTATTTGTAAGGCTGTATGTTAAAAATATGCGCTCTTCAGCAGGATTCAAACCTGCGTTCCCCTTGGTAGGAGAAACCATCATTTTTGACCGTCTTAGCCACAGAGGGCGTCAACGATCATGCAAAGTTAAATAGCGCCTTATAAACGCAAATCATTCTAGGATTCTCGAAAAATTCATATCTATTCAGTTTCGTGTTCTAATGTAAACAAAGCAAATTTTAAAGTAATGTGTTCCTTTTTTTTATCTATTGATCTATTTATTAAGCAGACAGATTTTATCGCTTAAACGTTATTTTTATATGTAGTTTCCTGCATTTTCCCGTCCGTGTACTTCCCTGAATGATACAATCTTTATCAATTCAAGATTCAAGGGTCAATTATCATCTATCTTCCTTATCTTCGCAATCTTCTCTTCTTACCATCCCGCTTTCATTCATATCCGAAATTCGTCATAACCATCTTACTCTTCCGGGTAAGACGACAAACTACATTCTTGGTGAGATGATAAAATACATCCGTGTCCTGGGTAAGACGAAAAACTCCATCCGCACCCTGGGTAAGACGACAAACTACATCCAACATCAAGGCCTCTGATCAGGAGGTTTTCAGGAGCGTGGAACCACCTCTTAATTGCTGGTATTCCCAGGTTCACCCTGAACCGGTGTGGTAGCACCTGTTAGGGTCCCAGCTATGAACAATAGTTAACCTTCCAAACTGGGTTCAAAAACTATGAAAGTGTAAAAATAGGTTTTAATACCAGCAATACATTTTTGTAAAGCATTATTATCAGCAATAAATTTTTGAAAAAAAATTATTACCAGCAATACATTTTTGGAAAAATATTACCTGCAATACATTTTTGGAAAAAATATTACCTGCAATACAGTTTTCGAAAAAATATTACCAGCAATACATTTTTGGAATATACATTACCAACAATACACTCTTGAAAAAAATATTATCAGCAATTAATTTTTGAAAAACTATTACCAGCAATACATTTTTGTAGGAAAAAATATTACCAGCAATACATTTTTGGAAAAATAAATATTAGCAGCAATATATTTTTTTTTAAATATTACCGGCAATAAAAATCTTATCGGCATTAAATAACCCATTCATGTTGATATGTCATAAAACAAAACAAATCAAACCATAACCATTTTATCAGTACTTCTCTACATGGAGTGGCTCTCGAGACTTGTATTGGGTGAGGTTTACTATTAAAAAAGTATATTGTACGGATTCTAATCAGTATGAGACAAATCGCCTGCTAATCTAAATTGCTTCGTAGTGAGGTGTCTGTGCATTCTTTTGTTTTTAAGAGATTGAGGATTTTTTCTTTTTCTCTCTATGGCAGATATATGCCGAAAAGTTCATTTTAGATATACGACCAATAAGAAAATGTTTTTTTGCTGTAACGTGACGATTTTCATGAAGCAGAATTTGACCGTGTCCACATTCCAAACGTTCTAATAATGCCAGTGGGTTGGACTTGTTAAATTTGGTGTTCTTTTACATAAACCAGTGTTTTCCGGATGCACAGATTGAAGCAAATATGGCGTCACCAAGTGGGACACCTTATCTTACATAACATCGTACTGTGGCGCCAGTGACTGTAATTTATATATCGTTATAAGGTATAATAATATATTAATAATAACGTATTGATATACGTAAAATTATATAATTTAATGTATGTCAATGCGACTAATATTTGTCAATATTTGCAGCAATAATTGGCAACGTTTAACCTATGGTTCCCTTGACCCCGCTATTACTGGATACACATTTGACTCCCTCGGCAATGTTTATCACATTTGCTCATTATAGAGAAGCATCCCTGCCTCCCATCAGAACGGTTGATGTCCAACTCCACGAGAGCGCCTCTCTGCGCCTGCTTGGTCTCATGTTTTCCATTTACCTGGGGTTGAACAACTACACTGAACCAATAGCGTCATCTGCCGCAAGGAAATTTGGTTATCCGTGTCGTGCCAGAAAGTTCATCTCGCCTGGGTTCATCCTTCAACTCTACAAATCATCCATTCGTCCTTGCATTGAATACTGCTACCATATATGGCCTGATACCATATATGGCCTGATACCATATATGGCCTGATACACCCGCTGTTCATTTCGAGGTCCTCGACAAAATTCAGAGACAGATAGGCAATGTGATAAATCTGGCATCGCGTCTACAGTCACTGTCTCATAGATGTACCGTGGCTTCCCTCAGTCTTTTCTACAAGTATTTCCAAGGCAACTACTCCGATGAGCTAGTCTCACTGGTTCCCAAACTGCATGAATTTAAGCGTGCTACTAGGTTGGTACCTCGCTCCCACCCTTTCACTGCCGAAACGGTTAAATGTAGCCGTCTCGTCTACTCCAACAGCTTCTTATCTCTCACTTCCCGTCAGTGAAAATCCCTTCCTCTTACTGGCTTCCCCGATAGCTATAATCTTCAAATATTCAAATGTAATGTCATCGCCGCCCTTCTCTTTATCCTTTCCTCGAACACACACTTTACTCCTTCTCTTCTGTAACCCCTTGGGTGCAAGTGGTACTCCCGCCTTGCTTGGGGTGATATATATATATATAATAAACATATGTGAAGTAAGCTCAATGAGATATTTATTATTTATTATTTTATAAAGAAAGACATTTGAAAATAATTTTTTTATTCAAAAATTTATAAAAAAAATAATTATCAAAATGTACAAATCCACTTTCATATGTTTGGGTTTTATTAAAATTCTAATCATGGATTTTTAAAAGAAGTGACATTGCCGAGGGAGCCAAAAGTGTATACTGTAATATTGGTGCCAAAGAATAAACGTCTTTTTGACACACCGTTATTTTTTGGCGGGGTTGGGGGGTACGAAGATTAAACATTGCTCAATAATAATTATATAAAAAATATGAATATTCCGAATACTTATCGGAGATCGACTCAGAGTTTCGGGATTCTTCGCACTTCAGGGCATCAATTACGAATTGGTTGTATTAATTATGATTAATATAATCTGGGCTCTGAATAGAAAATTTGATCTCCGGAAGGGTTAGAACGTTCATCTCCTTGTTCTACCTTCTGCATTTTTTCTTTATTAAGATTCTCAATTGCACAGGCCGGTGGACGTGTATTTCCACTGATTTAAAAAACAGGGTTGTGGACATATAAATGTGTATCCACTAAATATAACCTTTAAAGTAATAATCATGTCAGATAGATAAGGAATTAGTGAATTTTTACTTATAATCACTCTCTGTCTGTCTCACTCTGTCTGTCTGTCTGTCTCTCTCTCTTTCTCTCTCTCTCTCTCTCTCTCTCTCTCTCTCTATATATATATATATATATATATATATATATATATATATATTCCTCTTAAGCACATATGAGGCTGGATAAATAATAAAAAGTAATGTACATTCCAATTAACCCAGCAACGATAGATTTATAATACCCTCCTTCTTCTTCTTCTTCTTCTTCTTCTTCTTCTTCTTCTTCTTCTTCTTCTTCTTCTTCTTCTTCTTCCACATCCCCCTCTCCCCTTTCTATTACAACCAGCATCGTTCGTTTGTTTATTTATTTTCGAAAACAATAATATAGCATTCATTAGTTAAAAAAAAAAAATAAAGCGTTAAGAGGTCATTTGATAAAAATCGCCTGAGGATACCGTAAGATTGAAACCAAGGTAGCAGATTCAACTGACCTCTTGATTTTTTAAAGTTAAAATCTCTACCTGTTATTTTTTCTTTTATTTTTTTCACACGTGTATTGAGTCCTTTTTAATACTACTGTTTCCTGGTCTGATTCAACACTGACCATTAACCCTTTATGAATTATATATATATATATATATTGTTGTGGATTCCGGGGATGGAATCCTGCACAAATAAATAAACGCCAGTAATTGAAATAGAAAAATATGTGTATTAAACGCAAGAATACAAACTTGAAATGAAGTGTAGTAGTCCAGGAATGCGGGTTAGTAGAAAAGTATATGTACAAGTCTCTGTAAGTGAAGCCGTAATTATCTCTCTTTCCGGACTCTCGTATAACTCTGGGTGAACACCCTGTCTCGACGTTTTTCTCACGCTATCTCACCGTAGTATAAGTATATTCCTCATCGGAAGCACAACTCGGAGATTCACGTATAACGCAATGTTCAGGTGCTAAACAGATAAATAGAGACTGAGCGTGACATATTTTAAATTTTAATAAATATATCTGGTTGATGCAATGTTGATGCAGTCCATATATTATCCGGGGATTACTGTTTAAAAAAATGTAATCCTATATAATATATAAACTGCATCAAAATTTCCGTTAACCAGATATATATGTGTCAAAATTTAAATTATGTAACGGTCAGTTTCTATTCATCCGTCTAACACCTGTACATTGCGTTGTGCATGAAACTACAACTCATGCTACCAGCGTGGAAAAAAAATCTATATTTATTAATATATACTTAATAGCACCGTATATTACACCGATCACTATTTTATTAACACCAGCACTCAATGTGCGATATCATATATATATATATATATATATATATATATATATATATATATATATACACAAGTATAGGTTTGGTGTATACGGAATAAATTTCAATAACCAATAAATACTATTCTTAAAAGAGTGCTCAATACAGAGTAGAGCAAATATAATCATTTATTCGAAAATTATAACGTAAATATGTTATAAAATCACTACAAAAATAGCCATTTTGTTTCAACACTTCTGGTGTCTTATCAAATGATGATGTTGAATGTAAAATAACGAGTTTTAAACTCTTTATTCTACATTCAACACCATCACTTGATAAGACAGCAAATGTTGAAAACAAAATGGCTAAATAATATTATATATATATATATATATATATATATATATATATATATATATATATATATATATATATATATATATATGTCTGATTGAATAAATTACAGACATTATGACTGCTAAATTTTAATTGATCTTTCTAGTATTGATAGAGGTTTCCTTCCTAACCTTTCTTTTGAGTAGTGTGGAACGTCAGAATCTTGATTATGCCATGATTTTCTCTTTGAGCCACAAGTGACATCCATTTTAGTTGTTGCTACCGTTGGAGATGTAGAAGTAATGTGGCTTCTGTTATTTGGAACAGTTGTTTGTTAGGGATGTTGTAGCGCCAAAAACACAAATTTCGAAGAAGGACGCTCTTCGAATCTTGACCCACTGGCTTCACTCGCTTAAAGCGATTTTTCACCGTTGATCTGAGATAAAAATGAAAAACATTTAATTTACACATTGTCAATTCACTTACTTCAGCGCTTCTCTAGTAACAATCGAAATCAAATATTATACAGGGATGATCTCAGATCAAAGTTCAACTAAGAAACGTCTCAAAACACATTCTTATGCATTAGAAAGGGAGGGTGTTCATTTTTGGTTATTTATTGGCGTGGGTTTCTATATCAGTGTCTGGGATATATACTCGATTTTCATAAGTTTATTTATTTTTTGTGTATGACATTCAGAGATGCATAATAAATTACACACAAACCAAAGCGAATTTTTCCCACTGAAAAAAAAAATATTTTAACCTTCAGCAAGTTTTATGACCTCTGACTCTTGCATTCCTTAACTTGTGAAAAATGCAATCAGAAGGAATGAAATTTTCTTTGGTAGGCATTCCAGCAGATAACGATGCTCTTATGGTTATTGCGAAGCTAAACAGATTAACAATCTAACGAATATTTCGCTGGAGAGGAATAATATGTACTTATTTAATTTACGCATATTCCCATCTATTAAGTTGATGAAAAAGATTCCAGCGTTTTTAGACAAATGGCTTTTATTTTTACAACTGCTTAGCACCATCATTCAACGTCAAAATATTTCCAGAGTTCTCTCTGACTTTATTCCAAATTCAATCTAAACCGTGCCTTTCCTTCCTGAAGACCTACTGCAGTTATTTTCTCCGGTAGACTGGTTGCCAACCAAGGCGAAAGAGCCTAGACTGTCCTACAATTTGACCCATAGCTGGAGAGAGAAGAGACGGAGTCAGCCTTTTTCCAAGTCTACTTGCGCGTACGTGAATCTAACAAACTTGGCTGGAATTCGAAATCCTCTCTCCGATTTCTGACTGCTAGATGCTATCCAATACACCACCCGCACACCCAAGCTCACAGAACTGTTGTAACCTAGAAAGGGCTACTGAATGAGGAATAACCAAAACGGAGGTTGGAGATGAAATGGTAATCTTTATAACATCAACAAAATACAATACTCGCCAGCGGCGCGAAGTAGGTAAACCACTGCTAGTGATGGACTACATAGACAGCATATTACCCCCACTTTCAATAGTGTCCAACGTATTTATGAGGATTGAGACACACCCATTAGTGTTCACAGGTACGGCATATAACAAGAACTTAGTACAGTGTAACCCGGATATAAGAGAGTTGTCGGGGCCGGAGAAGAAGTCTCTTATATCCGGGTTTCTCTTATATCCGGGTTTGGTCTATTTTATATACATTAACACAGGCTCTAATTTGGGACCAGAGAAAATCTCTCTTATATCCGGGTTTCTCTTATATCCGGGTCTCTTATATCCGGGTTACGCTGTATTTCCAAGCGGTCACCCATCTAGGTACTGAGCAGACTTCAGGGCGATTTGCTGTTTTTTGACGGTTTACCAATCCTTTCTGGGTTATTTCAAGCCGAAACATATTTTGGATAGTAGGAACTTGTTAAGAGTATCGGTGTTCCCAAGCGGTCCCCCAGTTAAATACTGACCGGGCTCGACGCTGCTTAACTTCAGCGACTGAACGCAAATAGTTTTGACTGTAGGCCGTTTAAGAATGATTTAATTCTTTTTTACAGTGATATTTATCCTGTACTAGGCCCAAGAGCCACTCGAGGTAGCAGGTTACAGAGTAAGAGGCAAAATTAATGGGGAAATGTGTGGAAGATAAAGGTTAACCCTAGACTTTAACAGGTTAAATTTGTAGTGATCGGGGAAGTATCCTCTTGGGAGACTGTTTCACAAAGCAGCGGTTTGTGAAAAGCTGCTGCTCGAATGGAACTTACATCTCAACAATGGAATACGGGGATAACGTGGGTGATTTGCGACTATGTAAGTGGCATGGCGGTTCCTAACCGTAAAAGTTATAACTGGCGGAACAAATCAATCGACGCTAAACATGAATAGGTTAAGATTATTGTGTTTGGGGAAGTACCCACGCGGGAGTCTTTCCATTTTAACTTTATAATAATGTCCACCCTGTACAAAGCCCAAACGCCAATCGTGGTAGAGGGTTATAGAGTAAGAGGTGAGAGGCACAATTTATGGAGATATGTGGAGAAGATAACGGTTAACTCTAGACGTGAGCAGGTTAAGATTGTAGTGATCGGGGAAGCATCCTCTTGGGAGTTGTTTCCACAAAGAAGTGGGAAGAAGCTGTCCGATTGAAACTTACATCTCACCAATGGAATACGGAAGGAATGAACGTGGTATGCTACAATATAGGTGGCATAGCCGTTTCTAGCCGTGATGATTAGAACTGACGGAACATGGAAGATAGAAATCAATTGACCCTAAACGGGAATAGGTTAAGATTGTTGTATTCGGGGAAGCACCCACGCGGGAGTCTTTTTATTTTAATTTTATAATAATGTCCACTCTGTACAAAGCCTAAAAGCCAATCGTGGTAGAGGGTTACACAGTAAGAGGCACAATTTATAGGGATATGTGGTGCAGATAACGGTTAATGAGCACATTAAGATTGTAGTGATTGGGGAAGCAACCTCTTGGGAGCCGTTTCCACAAAGCAGTGGGAAGAAGCTGTTCGAGTGGAACTTATATCTCACCAATGGATTACAAAGGGAATGAGGGAGTTTTGACAAAATGTGCATGGCAGGCCGCTTTTTAACCGCGATGATTAGAACTGATGGAACAAATGAATATAGTTCGTCTGAATATTTTCCATGGAAATAGCGATAGAGCAGCGAGTGGGCTTGTGACGTTTCGTCTTTGAGGAAAGAGGTTGTAGGGTGGAATATAATTCATCACCAGCAGGGCCGTGGAGACGCTTTTCGCCTCTATCGAGACCTGGAAGCGAAAACTGAGCAACTTACGACGTGGAGGTCTTCTTCACAAACTGAAACGTTACGGTTTCCGGTTAAATTTTCCGTCTGATCCGGTCTTTCCTATCGAGTCGTTAAATGAATGTTATCCTGAACGCCCACTCTTCTAGATCATTCTGCACCAGTTCAGGTGTCCCCCAGGACTCTATCCTTGGTCCTACTTTATTATGAATGTTCACTAACGACCTTTCCGATGACGTCAGGTCTCAACGCAATATATATACAGATAAGACAAACATTTACTCCTGTCTCGATACGAAGTCTGATCGGCTCGATAAAGTCAAAATGGCGACTGAACTCAAAAGCGACCTTCAGTTTGTTGTTAAATATGGCAAAGGTTGGCTCGTAATTTTTACACCACCAAAACTAAACCGCTCTCTATTTATCTTCTGAAAGACCCATTTCTACCTTCCATCAGCATGGCTTAGAAAGTTGGTTCACTGTGGCGTGCGAGACAATGTTTCTCTCCAGAATTTATCTTGCATATTTACAAGTCTGTCATTCGTCTATGCTTAGAATTGTGCCACCACATATTAACGACCACCATTTGTCAGAGATATTTTTTTAAGCGTTTCACCCCAAGCAAGGCGAGAAGCCACTAGGATGTAAAGGGGTTACAGAAAATTTGGAGCAAGATCAGATAGGAGTGATAGAAGAAAGGATGAGGAGAAGGGTAGTGGATAGATCAAGACAACTGGAGATGTCGATTGACATTACACTTGGAGATTATAGCTCTCAGGGAAACTGGAATAGGGAAGGGAGTTCCACAGGCGAGAGGTACGAGACATGAAGCTATAAGTGTAGAAGAGACGGCTACATTCAGGAGTTTCGACAGTGAAGGGGTGAGAGCGGGATGCCAGCCTCGTAGGGCGCTTGAACTCATGAAGTCTGGGAAACAATTTTTCTTTGGAGATTTGGGCGGGGGGAGTTTTCAGCAATCGTTCTTCGTTTGCGGGACTGGCTGATAGCTGTGGTTTTCCTGAATGTTGCTTAGGAACGTCGTTTGCTTTGACTTGCTTGTTTTAGTTCAGTTGCATATCGATCCCTATGGGTTATTTAATGCCGAACTCTAAATATTTTGTGCGCAAATTTATAGCTTCAACGTTTGTCCTACTTTGTTTTGAATTTTCATTAGCGACTTTCCCGATGGCATCAGCTCTCAGCTTTGTATCTATGCTGATGAGATAACCATTTACTCATGTCTCGATAAAGTCAAATTGGCGGCTGATGTCAAAAACGACGTTCAGTTTGTTGTTAACTATGGCAAAGGTTGGCTTGTCAATTTTAAAGCGTCCAAAATCTAAACTGCTCTCTGTTAATCATCTGAGAGAATCCTTCCTACCTTCCACTGGTATGGCTGA
>CAHIKZ030005408.1:180000-202500 GCA_903632075.3 Acanthosepion pharaonis | reverse complement strand
TACGTTACTTCGGTGATCGCATGAGAACCGATGTTACAACGCGATATGGCCGTATGCCGAAAGAGGAAAGGAAGTCTGAAAAAACTGACGTAACTATAGAAAAAAGAAGAACAAATGAGTTAGAGAAGAAGGGAAAAGTATAAAAAGAATAAACAAATTACTGGAGGAGTGCAAGTGGAGAGAAGGTAAGTAGAAAGGAAGCGTAGAAGTTAGCTAACTAGCTTGATAGATAGATATGAACACATTGAGTATATATATATATATATATATATATATATATATATATATATACGTACTAATACCCTTGGGAAAGATATGAATCCTCTTCCTCTCCCCTCCAGCTATGGGTAAAATAAAGAGACAGACTGGGTTCTATAGCCTTGGATGGCAACTGGTCTAGGAGAAGGACAACTCTGAATTCAAAACCTGCGGAGGGTCGTTTGGGAACCTTGTGGCATTCGGTGCACCAGGTCTCTGTATTCGTCTCTTCAAAAAGTGTGGATGGTCCTGCACGAGGCCTTCACCACTATAATCAAATCTCATGTGCCGGTGTCGGGCTCTCGGTTTCCTGGAAACTGATCTGCTTGACCCTCATACGTCGAATCTCGACGGGAGAGTCGACTATATATATATATATATATATATATATATATATATATATATAGTTAGATATGAATAGATTAAGTGTGGGTGTGTATGTGTGCGTGAGAGAGATGTAGAGTTTGTGTTACTTACGAATGAGCCGACGAGTCTATACACCGTGAGTAACAGCAAAATTGAACAAATCGTGTAACAGCAAATTGTCCAATTGTTAGATTAAGGTCTGAACCGTTGTATCGTAGAAATGATTAAAGATATCTTACTGGAATTCTCCGAGGTTTTTATAACCCCACTCTACTTTGAGCAATAAGAATGTATAATTACTCACCAAGCTTAACAGAAGAATCGTGATGAAATCGATCATAAACGAAAATCACATGTTCATCATTAATTAATCATAGCTAAGGATCGGAGGCTTATGACAGATTGAAATAAAGTTTATATATAGATATAATTCCAGGATCATTTTCCAATTCATTCAAGATGATCTTTACCTTCTCTAACTTTCTAACTTGCTGTCCTAGAGTAACATAATGCCCCACAGGTTTTACTTACGATTTCATTTTCAGGTCTTTTTTCAATGCTCTTTGGACTGTCATAAGTGAAACTCCTCTCTCACGTGCCAAACGTCTTATGGATTGGATTGGATCTTTTCTAATTGATTTCTTTAGCTCTAAGTTGAAATGATGATCTCTCTTCCTGTTGCGACCTCCTGATCCAGTTTTCCTCTCTATTGTTCCCTCTTTTTAAACTTATTAACCATTCTCTTGATGGTTCTTGAATGAACTTTGAAGATGGAAGTCAGAGTATGAATGTTGGTACCATTACTGAAGGCCTGAATGATCTTTTCCCTCTCACCATTGCTCAGTTGGGAAAACATGGTGGGTTTGACACAAAACGATTTTAACTTGCTCTCTTTTTAGCTGAATAACTCAAAGGGTTTTCGGTGATTCTTACGACAAATGGTGTCATGATGGATAAACCTCTGAAAACCTAGAAAAAAGAAACTCAATTAGTTTAGTTTTTTTTTTTTTTTTTAGATATTAAACATTTTGTGGGTTGGGCAATGATCCTCTGTTGTTACACGATTTGGAAAATTTCGCTGTTACACCCGGTATAAGTATACATATATATAGAGAGAGTGAGTGAGAGGAGAGAGAAGAGAGAGAGAGAGAGAGAGAGAGAGAGAGAGAGAGAGAGGAGGGAGTTAAGAAAAAGATAGAAAGAGACAAAGAGATGAACAAACGGTAATAGATAGATAGATAGATAGATAGATAGATAGATAGATAGATAAAGAAACAAAAATGTTGAATAGAATTAGTGGGTATTCACGTATACGGAACCTCCCTTACTCTTGGGGTGGGGTGAACATGTTAAAAATCTTTCCCCATGGATTGAATAAAGTGAACTATTCAAAATTGCCAGATTTTTCTTTTCAACGTCATGTTCCCTCCCCTTAAAAATGTTTTTCTTATATCCTTTCACACCCAGTAACCTCCTGCGTGTTAGTGGCTTTGTTGCCTTGCTTAGGGTGAAATGATTAAAACAATGACGTAAGATAACAAGCCACAGGTTCATTTTCATTACACTGGTCTACAACAGGAAATCTTCAAAAACAGAAACAAGCATATTTTGGGGGACTGGAAATAAAAATGATATCCAAAATTGTTGATTGACTCTAGATTTTAAAATACGGCACAAGTGTTATATGAATATTTCATCAAAATTTTTTATCATTACCAGACTAATTATCATTCTCCTAATAAACATATGATATATAGTTATTCTCCTAATAAACTAATTATTACTCTCCTTTCCACTCAGGTTTCCACACATTTAACTGATCTATGATAAATGCCCCGTGAACGCCTGGACAAAGCCGATAATCTCTGCTATGTGTTTGGCGAAGTAACTTTTTCATCTTAAAAGTGGATTATAACACCTACTGTGAGAAAAGGTTACCAACTAAATTTTGAATGCAAAACTGGAGCCCAAAACAAGAAGTGGCCATCACACATATGTCGTAATACCTGTTCAATAAATCTCAGTCAATGGCTAACCAGGGGAAACGAATCTATGCTTTTTGCAATGCCCATGATTTGGAGAGAGACAACTAATCATGCCGTTGGTTGCTATTTCTGTACCGTGCCTCCAGTTGTTAAGGAACTATCAAAGAAAAAGGAATGAATAATGCAATATCCAAACATTCCACCTGCTTTGCGACTTGTCCTGCATAATAAAAACATTCCAGTCCGGGAAGCATCGATACAGTATAAAATTGAGTCAAATGATGGACAAGGCAATCAAACCTCAAAGTTTGAATCAATGACCAAGATTATTGTCCAACATTCGTCTCTGAACCACGGTTGATAACTCAAATTGACCTAAACGACATAGTCAGGGATACAAGGCTTCCTAAGAATAAAGCAGAACTGTTAGGTTTCAGGTTACAGCAGTGGAATCTATTAGCTGGGGATGTATGGATTCCCCATTTCCGTGATCGTCACAAGGATCTAGACCCATTCTTCCTTATAGAATGTGATTTGGTGTACTACAATGATATCAGTTGTCATATACGATCATTTAAACATCAGTTACAATCTAAACGAATGGAAGCTGATCGCTGATCCCTCGAAGACAAGTCTCAAAGCTGTCTTGTTACACAATGGTAAGTTTTATATTTGGTCCCAGTTGGTCATCTAGTCCAAATGAAAGAAACTGATGCCAATAAGAAAACAACTATTGAGATGTATCAGCTATGATCGACATGACTGGCAACTATGATGAGATTTGAAGGTTGTTGCTCTCTTGCCAGGATTGCAAGGTCGATATATATCAAGTATTGTTGTTTTCTTTGTGAATGGGACAGCCATGACAGAAGTTCTCAATACATCAAGAGAAACTGGCCCCTACGACAATCAGTGGAAGCTGAGAGGATACATGTTCCGCATCTACCACAGTAAAAGAAAATGTTGTTGCCACGTCTTCACATCAAGCTAGGTCTTGTAAAAAATTTCGTGAAGGCGATAGACAAAACAAAAGCAGCATTCGAGTATGTGTAGAATATATTTCCCAGGATAAGTGAAGCAAAGTGTTGTAACCTTAAAGAGTTTACAAACAGACAAAGGTGGTACTCGAGTGAAGGAACAGCAACACGTGCGTAGTTGAAAGAAAGATAGGTTTATTGTAAAAGAGAATACACTACTGAAATACAGGGAATCTGGTTACAGGCTAGTAATTCCTGAAGCAAGGATATCTACCAACCGCCCCACGTGGTCAGATGTGGCACAAGGCCGAATTTAATGTGGGGTATCCGAGCCCGTAGGCTCGGCTAAAAATTCCCCGTATAAAACAGGGTCGGGTAGCTGTTCTCGAGAAGAGACTCTGCCCTTCGACATAGACCCGTCTGGGGATCATCTTTGCCCGGAGGCAGAGAGTTTGACCAGCGCAGCTGGAGATGAATCTCCAACTAATTCCGGAAGCAAGGGGTATTTACCTTACCCCCCCCCCCGCGTGGCCGGGTGTGGCACAATGTCGTTATTAATGCGAGGTTAAAATTCCCCGTAGACCCCGTAAAAAATGGGGTCGGGTAGCTGTCTACCCCCCAGACGAGACTCTGCCCTTCTGCATAGCCTCGTCTGGGCTCCTCTCCGCCCGAAAGCAGAGCTCGACTAACTTAGCTGGAGACGAATCTCCAACTAATTGCCGAAGCAAGCCCGTCAGGTATATTCTGTGCTCATTATATAGTCAGTTCACATAGACGATAGGGAGCGTGGGACATTCCATTACAACACAAAGAATAGAGATGACTTCTTTTGGATCAAAATTTTGACAGAGTATTACGAGGAATGGAAAAATAACTGCATGGAAAGATTTCAAGTCAATGGCAACCAACTTTCTGGATAATGAAAGAGCAGAAAATGATAGAAAACTTGTGCAAAACCACCTGAAAGTCTACAAACATCTTGGCTGTAGCATGTCGTTTAAAATCCCCTTATTAGATTGGCATCTTGATTTTCCCTCCAAAACTGTAGCCTGACGATCACGGTGAACGATTTCATCAAGACATTGCAGTAATGGAGAAAAGGTATCAGGTTAGGTAGTGTCCATCAATGCTGGCCGATTATTATTGGGCCAGAAATGATTTTTCTACAGTTTACAAAAGACAAACTCAGAAGCGACGTGTGGTTGCTGAATAACTGCGCATGTACATACCCCCGAAAAGTTTTTTCCGGTTGTATTTTATTCAATAAATACATGTATTGACATCTTGATGTGTTTCTGCATTAATCTGGTAGCCCACAAAGAACAGAACAGAACATCAAAGTATACTTGACAAAGCAAGACTGTTTTTTATTGAAGACATAAAGTGTACTCATGTGTATGACATCACTGATTAAATATCTATATATCTAGAACACACCATCACTATATAATTCGTCTGGAAATGTCAGATTTTATTTTGGAAAGAGATTACCAGAAATGAATTTCGCCTAGCAGAAGTACAGATTTTCAAATGAGAATATCTACAGTATCTGTCTATATTTCTGAGATGAGGTATTATGTACATTATTTACTATTGTCCTTATCTTTGTCGCCATATTTATTACAACGTTTCGGCCTTTCAGTATCTGTGTATATTTCTGAGGTGATGTATTATGTACATTATTTACATTATTCGGACTATTGTCCTCATCTTTGTCGCCATATTTATTACAGCGTTTCGGCCTTTCAGCATCTGTCTATATTTCTGAGATGAGGTATTATGTACATTATTTACATTATTCAGAATATTGTCCTCATCTTTGTCGCCATATTTATTACAACGTTTCAGCCTCTCAGTACCTGTCTATATTTCTGACATGAGGTATTATGTACACTTTTTACATTATTCGGACTATTGTCCTCATCTTTGTCGCCATATTTATTACAACGTTTCGGCCTATCAGTTTCTGTCTATATTTCTGACATGAGGTATTATGTACATTATTTACATTATTCGGACTATTGTCCTCATCTTTGTCGCCGTATTTATTACAGCGTTTCGGCCTTTCTGTATCTGTCTATATTTCTGAGATGAGGTATTATGTACATTATTTACATTATTCAGAATATTGTCCTCATCTTTGTCGCCATATTTATTACAACGTTTCGACCTTTCAGTTTCTGTCTATATTTCTGACATGAGGTATTATGTACATTATTTACATTATTCGGACTATTGTCCTCATCTTTGTCGCCATATTTATTACAACGTTTCAGCCGTTGTACGCTCCGACCTTCTTCAGATGGTTGGAATGTCGAACTGAGGTACTGGAGTAGACTGTTCTACTTCCACGTGCCATGTTTAATGGATCTCATTTATCAGATACCTCCTGTTAATTCCCCTCTCCAAGTTCTCTACTGCCTTAACCAGGTATTGAACTCACACTCTTTGGGTCCTGTCACTGGATCTAACCAACGCCTTTATCCACTGTGCCATGTGTCCTCATGGCACGTGGAGCTAAAACAGTTTACCCCAGTGAGCGAAATAAAGGGTTCAGTTCGATATTCCAACAACCTGAAGAAGGCTGGAGTGTACAACGGCCGAATAGTTGTAATAAATATGGCGTCAAAGATGAGGACAATAGTCCGAATAATGTAAATAGTGTGAGAATGTCTACATCCAAGTTTCAAGTGATCACTACAATCTCCATAAATTGCTTCGTGCCACAGTTGAAATAAACATTATGTTAAATTGTATGGAATAAATTTTATAGTGTAAGAAGTGCGTGGCTATCTGCCTACGCTACTGATCCATACTTGTACACACCCCATATATATATATATATATATATATATATATATATATATATATATACCAGTATAGGATTGGTGTATACGGAATAACAATAACCAACAAATACTATTCTTGAAAGAGTGCTCAATACAGAGTAAACAAATATAATTATTTATTCGAAAATTATAACATAAATATGTTATAAAATCACTACAAAAATAGCCATTTTGTTTCAACGATTTTAGTATTTTGATAAGACACCAGAAGTGTTGAAACAAAATGGCTATATTTGTAGTGATTTTATAACATATGTATGTTATAATTTTCGAATAAATATTATATATATATATATATATATATATATATATATATATATAGGCAGGATGTGTGTGTGTGTGTGTGTGTGTGTGTGTGTGTGTGTGTAATGAATGCACGGCCGCAATTTTCGACAGATTTGCACCAAAATTTACATGCACATGCTCCAAGTTAGCGGGAAGGCCAAGACTGACCTTGCATTTCCCAACTCCCATCGATAGTGAAAATAATCGATTTTTTCATGCTTCTACGGCAGTTTTCATGTAGTTTGCGGCCATTTTATAACGACCGGAGTGAGAGCCAATAGCTGGCTACCACGAATAGGCAGGAAGATTCTATTGGCCAGCGTGAGAGCCAACAGCTGACTGACAAGAATGTTAACTAGCATGCTAGCATGCAAAAAAAATCGATAGCTGCATTCATCACAGGTGGGAAAAATTTAAATCTGCATGGCACTTTACTCCAATTGGCTCATTCGCTTGCTTAAACTCAACGTTGATTCTGATTCAGCAAAACTGGGTTAGGTGTGAAAAAGTATTTGTTGTTAACATTCTTTTTTCATTCGGTTTTTCCAGTTACGAGTCCTTTTTTTTAAAGCTAATCGTTTTGTGTTCATTTTGTTTAGTTCTTTTTTCGTAACAGATTTAATGTTTAGTATAGAGCTTAGAAAAAAATCGCCGTGTGAGATAGGCAAGAAGTAAGGTATGTAGCAACATCAGCACGGCAAAAGGTACTCCTTTAAAGGCAAGAAAGGGCAAAAATATTTTAAGTCAAGTGATAGCGATTGCTGTATGAGTCGTATGATTTTTGAATCAAGCACGGGCAACGCTGCTAGTAGTAAATAAATAATATATATATATATAGTAAATAAATAATTATATATATAAACATAAAACATTAGGCAGAATATGATTTACATACAAAGAATAATCACACATAGAAATTCTCACTTAAAAAAATTTGAAAAACTTAGCGTTGCGTCTTTGCACGTTCCGATATCTTACAACCGTCAATAATAGCAGATATTCAAAAAACATCTTTCGGTCGACATACAGGTATATCGTCTCAAGTTTTGATTTTATAAGGAAAAAAAACACATGCCTGATGATGGATAGAAGACTATCCGTAAGTACTAGCATTTTAACATCAAATAAACTGAAAAACTACAGACAACAAGTTTTTTCGTCAAGGATCAAAACTCGCACTATGGATGAACAGGATTTTAATGCATATATTATGTTTTCTAGCGATGGATGTCGCCAATAATCGCATTAATATTTCTGATTAATTCTATGTGTGATTATTCTTTGTCTGTAAATTATATATATATATATATATATATATATATATATATATATATATATATATATATATATATATATGTATATTTAGTTTATGCAAGCTTAGGTAATCCATATGGGTAGACCCGAGGAGGATGATATTTAGAGAGCTTCATGTAAAATTCAGAGCAGATATATATATATATATATATATATATATATATATATATATATATATATATAATCAATAAAATAATAAATTGTCTTATTGTCGAATGATAAGAGAATTTATTTTATTGACATTATTATATTATTTTATTAATATTATTACATTATTACCACATACACATATTTTATATAAATATATATATATATATATATATATATATATATATATATATATATATATATATATAGAGAGAGAGAGAGAGAGAGAGAGAGAGAGAAACAGAACGTAAGAGACATAGGAATCGATACTGTTTGGTGATTGTCAGCCTCACCTTTCTATGATTTTCAAGCCAAGACTATTTGTATCTATGAACGCTTTATTTTTCGATATTGAGTACTCTTCTCCTGTAACTATAGCAAATATTAAGTACTATATATATATATATATATATATATATATATATATATATATATATATATATATATATATATTTACGTTAATATATGTTTCGTGGACAGACATGATCGATCGAGAAAAATCATCGAATGTGTATGTTTATAAACTGTACTTCGGTTTTTGCTAACCAGATGATTCTTTATAGCTAAGTGGTAACGACACGCCAGCCTATATAACTATTCTTTTGGAGAACGCATATTTTCTACGAATTTCCTTGAAAATGCAGTCCGGTAAATGTAATCAATACTGTTTAATTAAAAACAGACGACTTACTTAAATAAATTATATCTATAAAATAACAAAAAACACATTAAATAATTTTCGGACATAATCCATTTCACACACACACACACACACACACACACACACACACACACACACACATATATATATAGTGTAACCCGGATATAAGAGAGATTTTTATCTGGTCCCAAATTAGAGCCTGTGTTAATGTATATAAAATAGACCAAACCCGGATGTAAGAGACTTCTTCTCCGGTCCCGACAACTCCCTTATATCCAGGTTACACTATATATATATATATATATATATATATATATATATATATATATATATATATATATATATATATACCTCCACAAAAATGTAACATTTAATGAATTTTTAATAAGGAAAAATCTCTCTTGAAGCTTTTATTTTACTTTTAATTTCAAGCTGAGAGATTAAATTTCATATTTCTAAGAAATAAAATGCTATGCTGTGTTTCAAAAGTAATTTAAATTGATTGGAATGAGTTCCTGGTTTGAAATTTCTAAAATCTTTGAATTTTTTAGTAAACTGCTAGAAAAAACTATAAATCTCTTTATTAAATAAATCATCCAAAAGTGAAATATACTTTTCTGAAACTTTATTTGAAGAATATTAGCCGATTTGAAGTCTAATTAATCTGATTTGAAACAAATATTATTTATTTATATTTAAAAGATAACAGAAATGCATTTTTTTAACACGATTGTAGTTTGTTTATTTATGTTGACAGCTTTTTCACAGCTGCTTCACAGCCCGATGATAGATATTTATCTAATGTTGTTCTATGGGGGGCTTTAAACTACCCCCCCCCCAAAAAAAACAACAAAAAACAAAACAAAAAAAACAAAAAAACTGAGGAATAAAACGCGACTGCCTTTTAAGTACTCGGTGATCTTACAAATTTCAGAAACTATTCTCCGTAATCTAATGTTTTATTGACTTTTAGAGAATTTGGTTTTAAATTTACTAGTTATCCGTCTTATTTTCTGAAAGAGCCATTTATGTGCCACCGTAGATTTTCTTTGAAATCACGCTAAATTTGTTGAGATTTTGTTTAAATTAGTTGGGGTGTGGCACGTGTAAAAACAAAACAAATAAATAAAATAACCAGATTTTATGAAAGAAAATATATTTCTGTGAAACAATTCTATAATTTGTGAATAAGCCCTAAAAATTTAATTAAAATCCAACATTCATTTGATTTTTGCAAGAATTTCCAAATTAATGTGTCTTTCACCGCAAAAAAATACCAAAATTTACTATGCTAATTTATAATAAACCCGCTGATGCGGGAAAAACAAGATAGTTAATAAAAATTTCAACTATTCTAAAAAAGATTTAAAAATTTAATTAAATATTAAAAAAAAATATATTTTGATCTTTCTTCTTAATAGTAACATAAAGATATCAATGATAAAAATGTGTTTTCATTAGGTTTGGAGCATTTTTTCATCATAGTATGGTAATCTTTTAGTGATTATGTAGAAGTACATATATATATATATATATATATATATATATATATAATTATTAATTTAAAAATATGATTCCAACTCGCGACATAAGAGGTCTCATATTTCAAAACAAGAGCCGAAAACTTCAATAAATTATTTGAATTAAATTGAATTAAAGTAAGCTCTGTTCCATCTTCAAGCGAAATTTTTTTTTGAATAACTTATTTCTGAAATTTACGTGTTTTAATAGTATATTCATAATTGAAATCAAAATTTCCATGGTAACAGCTAGGGCGAATTGTTTAAATTGGGTAGGCGTGTGTTGGGTGTTAATAATAAATATCAGTATAGAGTTACTTTCATATATGTCAAGTCAAGGTAAGGTGGGGGTGTCTAAATTTTAAACGGAAGATGTTTTCGCCTCGTCTGGTTTACGTGTCTATGGAGATTTATTTTTTTTTTTATTATCGACACCTAGCGGTGACAGTCTGTTTCATGCCTTCATGCCTGAATGGTCTATCTTTGATATTGAACACTTTAACCCATAAATACAGTATATTGTAAAACTGTATTTTTATCATATATATATATATATATATATATATATATATATATATATATATATATATATGTGTGTCTGTTTCTTTCTATCTATTTATCTAGTTAGCTAGCTAGCTATGTTTATGTTGCATATTTTGTTCTAATGTTATTTAAAAATTTTCTAAGGAAGTACCTTTTAACATTCAAAGAAAGTGCTTTAAAATTTTGACATAGATGACAATGAATTCTCCACGTGTGCGGGTGACGTGACGGCTATCGGCGATGAAAATGAAAATGGACAGCTTGTGTTCAAATTCTGACCGAACCTCTTGCATTTACTTCGTATTTCGTCTCCAGCAGATATAAGCAGATTTTTATTACTTATCTAGCACACATAAATACGTTCATAAACATATCGACTACACATTATGGATATTATTAATAGACACACTAAATGAAAATGTGTATCTGTGTGTTTGCGTATGTAAATATATATTTATCTTTTAATAATAATAATTTTTTTTTTTGAAAACAAGTGATAGTTGGAAATAATTGTGTCCTTCCCTTTTTTCTATAATGTACTTGATGAACTCTCGGTCACGATGACATTTTAAAGAAAACGAAAAATCGTCCATATATAAATGCCTGTGCAACTTTCTCTGCACTGGTCTGCGTGTAAAGACACTTTTAACCAGCCGGCCTTAATCTTGCGCACTCTGGCACACACACACGAACACGCACACACACACAATATCTATCTATATAAATATTCATAAACACATACATACGCGCACGAACACATGCGCGTGCGCATGCACAACTGTGCACTCACACACACACACATATATATATATATTCATTTGTAAAGAATTGATGGAATTTTATTTTTTAATTCGAGCTATTTTTTTATATTATTATGAAAGTTCAAAGTTCAAACGTTGTTTTAGTGGTTACCCGTATTTGAGTAGACTTCTTTTTTTTTTTTTTTTTGACACTATTTATTTCATCTACTGGCCTCGGAAGACGAAATAAACATTTAAAGAGAAAATTAGAGCAATTACTAAAATGCAGGTATCCATTAAAAATAAATTTTTCATTAATAAAAATATATCGTCATATATGTCTCTAAACACACACATACATGAGTCCGTGGCTAGACGTTATTATGAATTGAATTTTGATCATAAATTCAAACTGTATAATGTTTTATCATTGGGAGAAGTGCTTCTCCATTAATGATGTTGAAATATAAGATTTTGTGAAATATCTTTTTTATTAAATTTCAGCGCCTTCCTACAATTAAACCCATTCACAAGTATGGATCAATAACTCCATAGCTTAACGCAATTATTATTTTTATTTTGATCTAAAATTTCCCTGTATTATATATATATATATATATATATATATATTGGTAAATATGACAGACAAAGAATGTCTATTATGTTTGGTCATGTGTCGTTCTAAACTTCGTATGGTTGCTTTAATTTCGAAATGATGCTCACGTGAGTCGAAAGCTTAGATCAAGGAAGAGCTTAATAAAAAAATATCCAAAGTTGGACAATTTTTTTCTTTAATTTCACCCGAAATTAAAGCAAATATACGAAGTTTAGACAAGCTCATGATCAAATATAATAGACATTCATTGTCTGTTACCTTTAACAATATATGTTTATATAATGATCTGCTGCCCCAGTACACACATTATATATATATATATATATATATATATATATATATATATATATATATATATATATATATATATATATATATATGTATATACTTTAAAAAATCCGCTACCTTGCTTTTATATCCTCAGACAATTTTTATCAAATGACAACCTAACGCTATTTAATTTTTTTTAAAAGATAAAGCACGCTACATTTTATTTTAAAAAATAAATAAATACACGATAAAAATACACTTTCTTTCTTTCTTTCTTTCTTTCTTTCTTTCTTTCTTTCTTCTTCTTCTTCTTAAATAATAATGTTGCGTTTTTAATTTTTTTTTTTTTTTTTTTTAAAAAAGCATTAGGTGGTCATTTGTTAAAAAAATCGAGCACTTTTTTTCGTGGTTTGATTCAACTCTGACCATTAAACCTTTATGTATTATATATATATATATATATATATATATATATATATATATATATATATATATATATATATATATTGATAATATTAGTGGAAAATATACATACATATGCAAAATATATAAATACCCATACATGTATATTTTAGAATAAAAAATTCAAGAGGAAGAATCCAGGTAGAACTCAATGTCTAGGACAGAGTAAGGATATAATAAAAAGGCTTAAACACTAATATTAGTTTTAGTAAATTTTTTTATATATATATATATATATATATATATATATATATATATATATATATATATATATATATATATATATATATATATATATATATATATATATATTATATTTAAGCCTTTTTTATTATATATATATATATATATATATATATATATATATATATATATATATATGACAATATAAATGCTCCTGAAATTTATTTCGGCGGAATTCCTTTTTAATGTCAATTATCATTTCCTCGTGGATGACGGCTCGGAACTGAGACGTCGGAGAACCGAGTTCGAATTCCAGTTCGCTTAGTTGCATTTACTTACGCGCAAATGCCGATGAGAATGTTATGACTCCACCTCTTCTCCCCCAGCTATGGGTTAAATAGCAAAAAAAGGGGGGGGTCCTATAGCCTTGGTGGGCAGCCAGTCTACAAAATAAACAAACGGCAGCCTACTCCGGGAAAATCTTCTGCATCGACAGTCATGAATCAAAAGAGATATGATTGCCCAATCCAGGATGGCTGAAGTATCACGGCCGTACCTCGTTGAAACACCGGTGCCCGTATAATCGCTGAAGTTAAGCAACGCCGAGCCTGGTCAGTACCTCGATGGGTGACCGCTAGGGAAAAACAGGCGCTGTAAGCTTGGATGTGTAATGGATAAGGTTTCGAAAGCATTCTTTCGTGCATCGTTCATTGAAAAAGACCGAAGAAGAAGATTTCATTAATCTATAATTGAGTTTTTCCAGCAATCTGACATTTTCCGTTTTTCAGCAGTTAAAGAATAAAGACATTGTCCATAGTTAAAATTGTTCCGACAGCTTCGTCTTGTTCGATAGCCATTATCATAGCAATGGATAGAGAAGTAGCCGAAAGCGCTCGAACAATCATAACTAATTGAAATATGTACTTTCAACTCAAGTCCTTCACAGAAAATACAATCTTGTATTTAGTTCTTTTGGTCTCAGTTACAGCCAGTGTTACCAAACGTCCTTCACGGAAAACACATTCCAGTGTTTAGTGTTTTTGTTTCAATTACAGCGAGGTTTACCAACTATCCTTCACATCAAATACAATCCTGTATTTAGTTGTTTTTGTCTCAATTGCAGCTAGGGTTACCAAAAGATTTTCACAGAAAACATACTCCTGTATTTAGTTCTTTTTGTATCAATTACAACCAGTGTTACCAAACGTCCTTCGCAGACAATACATACCTTTATTTAGTTCTTGTCTCAATTAGAGCAAGGGTTATCAAACGACATTTACAGAAAATACACTCTTGCATTTAGTTCTTTTTGCCTCAATTACAGCCAGGGTTACAAAACGTCCTTCGCAGGAAATACACTCCTGTATTTATTTCTTTAGGTCCCAATTACAACCAGGGTTACCAACCGTCCTTCACAGAAAATACGCCCCTGTAATTGGTTCTTGTTGTGTAGGAACCTACCACCCCTCTTGAAGATGAACTCGTCTACAAACAAGGACGTTAAATAGTGGCATGTCAAAAGACAGTGTTGAAGAAGTTCTGAGCTGAGTTAGTTATAGACTACTCAGGCGATATCTGTACCAACTTACCAACCGAATAAACCCCATTTTATTGTTACATGTTATTTGGCGTTTGTCTTTATTAACCCCCAATTAACATCATAACAGTTCTTTTTGTCGCAACTACAGTCAGGGTTAACAAAACATCCTTCACTGAAAATACACTCCAGTATTAAGGTTTTTTTTGTCTTAGTTACAACCAGGGTTATCAAATGTTCTTCGCGGAAAATACGCTCTTGTATTTAGATCTTTTTGTCTCATTTACAGCCGGGGTAAGCAAACTTCCTTTACAGAAAATACACTCCAGTATTTAATTTCGTGTTGTCTCAATTACAGCCAGGGTTAGCAACCGACCTTTAAAGAAAATGCACTCCATTTTTGTCTCAATTACAGACAGGGATACCAAACGTACTCCACAGAAAATACACACCTGTATTTAGTTCTTTTTGTCTATATTACAGCCGGTGTTAGCAACCGTTCTTCACAGAAAATACACTGCGATATTTAGTTCTTTTAGTTTCAATTTCAGCCAGGGTTATCAACAGTACTTCATAGAAAATACACACCTGTATTTAGTTCATTTAGTATCAATTTCAGCCAGTGTTACAACCGCCCTTCGCAGAAATTGCACTTCTGTATTTGCTTCATTTAGTTTCAATTTCAGCCAGGGTTAGCAAACGTTCTTCTCAAAATATACACACCAGTATTTAGTTCTTTACTCTCAATTACAGCCAGTGTTATGAAAAGTCCTTCGCAAAAAAATACACCCTTGGATTTAGTTCTATTTCTCTCACTTACAACCAGGGTTACCAAACGTCCTTCACAGAAAAACACTCATGTATTTAATTCTTTTGTCTCAATTACAGCCAGTATCAACAAACGTCCTTCACAGGAAATACACTTCTGCATTTAGTTAATTTTGCCTCATTTGCAGGCAGGGGTAGCAAACGCTCTTCAGAGAAAGTACACTCCGGTATTTAGTTTTTTGTCTCAATTACAGCCAGTGTTACCAAACGTCCTTCACAGAAAATACACTCCAATGTTTAGTTCTTTTTTCTCAATTACAGACAGTGTTACCAACTGTCCTTCTGAGTAAATTCACTCAAGTATTTAGTTGCTTTTTTTCTAAATTACAGCCGGGGTTAGCAACCGTCCTTCACAGAAAATACACACCTGTATTTAGTTCTTTTAGTCTCTATTTCATCCAGTGTTAGCAACCGTCCTCCAAAGAAATGAAACTCCTGTATTTACTTCATTCAGTTTCAATTTCAGCCAGGGTTAGCAACCGTTCTTTATAGAAAATTAACACCCGTGTTTTGTTATTTTACTATGAATTATTGCCGGGGTTAGCAGCCGTCATTCACAGAAAATGTACTCCAGTGTTTAGTTCTTTTTTATCTCATTTACAACCGGGGTTAGCAAACATTTTTCACAGAAAAGACATTCCAGTATTAAGTTTTTGTTGTCTCATTTTCAGCCAGATGTACCAAACGTCCTTCACAGAAAATACACTCCATTATTTAGTTGTATTAGTCTCAATAACAGCCGGGGTTGGCAACCGTCGTTCACAGAAAATGCAGTCCTGCATTTAGTTCTTTCAGTCTCAATTTCAGCCAGAGTTAGCAAACGTCCTTCGCAGAAATTACATTCCTATATTTGCTTCACTTAGTTTCAGTTTCAACCTGAGTTATCAACGGTTCTTCACAGAATATACACACCAGAATTTAGTTCTTTTACTCTCAATTGCAGCCGGGGTTATCCACAGTATTTCACAGAAAATCCACTCCAGTATTTAGTTCTCTTTGTGTCATTTACAGCCGGGGTTAGCAACCGGCCTTCACAGAAAATACACTCCTGTATTTAGTTCTTTACCCTCAATTTCAGCTAGGCATAGCAATAGTCCTTCATAGAAAATACACTCCTGCATTTACTTCTTTTAGTCTCTACTGTATTCAGTGTTAGCAACCGTCGTCCACAGAAATTAAACTCCTGTATTTACATAATTTAGTTTCAATTTCAGCCAGGGTTAGCAACCGTTCTTCATATAAAATTCACATGAGTGTTTTGTTCTTTTACTATCAATTGCTGCCGGGGTTAGCAACCGTCATTCGCAAAAAATGCGCTCCAGTATTTAGTTCTTTTTATCTCATTTACAGTCAGGGTTAGCAAACATCCTTCACAGAGAAAACACACTAATATTTAGTTGTTTTTTTTTTTCTTAATTTCATCCTGGGTTAGCAACTGTCCTTATCAAAAAATACACTCGAGTATTTAGTTTTTTGTCCCAATTACAGCCAGTGTTATCAATCAACCTTAAGAGAAAATACACTCCAGTATTTAGTTCTTTTAGTCTCAATTACAGCCAGAGTTAGCAACCATACTTCATAGCCAATACACCACTGTATTTAGTTCTTTTAATCTCAATTTCAGCCAGGGTTAGCAACCGTCCTTCACAGAACATAGACGCCAGTATTTAGTTTTTTTTTGCCTCATTTACAGCCAGATGTACCAAACGTCCTTCACAGAAAATACACTCCAGTATTTAGTTCTTTTAGTCTCAATAACAACCGGGTTTGGCAACCGTCAGTCACAGAAAAAGCACTCCTGTATGTAGTTCTTTTAGTCTCAATTTCATCCGGGGTTAGCAACCGTCCTCCATAGAATATACACACCTGTATTTAGTTCTTTTAGTCTCAATTTCAGTCAGTATTAGCAACCCTTCTTCGAAGAAATTGCACTCCTGTATTTAATTCACTTAGTTTCACTTTCAGCCAGGATTAGCAACGGTTCTTCACAGAAAATTCACAGCAGAATTTCTTTCTAATCTCAATAGCAGCCATGGTAATCCACCGTCTTTCACAGAAAATCCACTCCAGTATTTCGTTCTCTTAGTCTCATTAACACCGGGGTTAGCAACCTTCCTTCACAGAAAATACATTCCAGTATTTAATTTTTTTGTCTCAATTGCAGCCATGGTTACCAAGCATACTTGAGAGAAAATTCACTCCAGTGTTATTTCTTTTAGTTTCAATTACAACCGGGATTAGCAACCGGCCTTCACAGAAAATGCACTCTATTTTTTGTCTCAATTACACCCAGGTTACCAACCGTCCTTCTGAGATAATACACTCCAGTATTTACTCCTTTTACTCTCAATTGCAACCGGGGTTAGCAAACGTCTTTCACACAATATACACTCCTGTATTTAGTTCTTTTAGTCTCAATTTCAACCAGGGTTAGCAACCATCCTTCACCAAAGATACATTCCAGTGTTTAGTTTTTTTAGTCACAATTATACCTGGAGTTAGCAACCGTCCTTCACAGAAAATCCTCACCAGTATTTAGTTTTTTTTATTGTAGATTTTAGCCTGGTTTAGTAACCGCCCTTGACAGAAAATACACTGCAGTACTTTGTTTTCTGTTTTGTCTTAATTACATCAAGGGTTACCAAACGTCCTTCACAGAATATACTCTCCTTTATTTAGTTCTAACCGCCCTTCTCAGAAAATACACTCCTGTATTTAGTTCTTCTTGTCTCAATTACAGCCGGGATTAGCAACCGAACTTCAAACAAAATACACCTCTGTATTTAGTATTTGTTAATCTCAATTTCAGCTAGGTTTAGCAAACGTCCCTCTCAGAAAATACACTCCTGTATTTAGTTCTTTTTGTCTTAATTACAGTCGGGGTTAGCAACCTTCCTTCACAGAAATTGCACTAATGTATTTAGTTCTTTTTGTCTCTGTTCTTTGTTAAATTTGGAAATAACATCAAACTAATGTATCTACCAAAATTCTAGACAGGGTTATTCAAAAGTAATGAGACAGAGTAACACATTCGACACATTACTAGTTAGGAAAAGTTCCAAGTTATTAAAATAAATGAAACCTTTTTTCAGTCAATTTGTTGATAATATGTTGAATTTGTTTCTCTTTCTTAGCATTTGTTCTTATATATATATGGAAAAGGTTGTAATTGTTTCAACGAGAGAAAAGTGCATATTTATTTATTTTTATTTATTTTTTTTTTAAATATATAATTAAAAGATAAATAATATATCATTAAAACATGAGAATGCAGATATGTTTCCTCACCCTTTCTCGAACCAATCTTAATTGCTTTATTATCCTTCAAGCAGAAGAACTTTCTTACCGCCAGTCCAAGAAAGACATTTATGTCACTACAACACAAATAACAGAATGTTTGACGTCGAAAAACATAAGGAAAATTGATCGATTTTCATAATATATGGAAATATCCACTCTTTGCCTGAAGAAGGTCGCGGACACCCGAAACACGTTTTGAAAAATTATAGAAAATAAAAAGCATAATTTATATTTAAATAAATCCACATTAATAGCAAAAACGTTTGCGGTTTCTCTCTCTATTTTAATATATACATATATTTATTTATATATATATATATATATATATATATATATATATATATATATATATATATATATATATATATATATATATATATGTGTGTGTGTGTGTGTGTGTGTGTGTGTGTGGGCGTGTATTAGAATGTGCAGCTTATATTTTATATCATACAGAAACAATTTATACAAAAAATTAAATAGCTATGTTAATGTAATTCATGGGGAAATCACTTCCCTAACTTGATTTAATAAGGCATTAACTTACTATCAATTCCTTGAATAATAAGATCCTTATATTCGTGTTGTTGTCAGATGGAAGAGACATAGCAAGTACTTTCAAGAACTTCAATTTGACATCTTCAGAGCGCAATTTTTTCCATACATAACCCCCCTCCTACCCCATATTAAACCGACCTTGTTTCACAATCTGACCATGTGCGGAGAGGTGGATAAAATACGAATATATATATATATATATATATATATATATATATATATATATATATATAAATTTAAGATGCTTCAGGACAAATTTGAGTTTCATCGGAATTTTGGGGAAATGTGTTATGGATACGAAAGTTCCGGTACTTTCAGTTCTGGTTCATTAGTCAAATGATATTCTCAATATATATATATATATATATATATATATATATAGTTCGAATCCAGGTTGAATCCATTACATTCACTTACGTGCTAATACCCTTGGGAAAGGTGTGAATCCTCTTCTTCTCCCTCCAGCTATGGGTAAAATAGCAGGACAGACTGGGTTCTATAGCCTTGGATGGCAACTGGTCTAGGAGAAGGACAACTCTGAATTCAAAACCTGAGGGGTGTTGTTTGGGGACCTTGTGGCACGTAGTGCACCAGGTCGCTGTATTTGGCCCTTCAAAAAGTGGTCCTGCACGAAGCCTTCACCACTATAATCGAATCTCATGTGCCGGTGTCGGGCTGTCAGTTTCCTGGAAACTGATCTGATTGACCCTCATACGTCGAAATCGACGGGAGAATCAATATATATATATATATATATATATATATATATATAATATATCTGTTATTGTATAATATAATATAATATTGTATATCTATTATTGTATGAATTATGCTTAATTATATATACATATCTTTTATTTGACCTCACGTGTTTTTACCTTGTCGTATTCGTGTGCGTCTTATGTGTGTGTGTGTGTGTGTGCGAGAGAGAGAGAGAGAGAGAGATTAAGGCGTGCGAATTCTAGTTAGTGGGCATTGGGTGTCATTCGGATAGTGTGCGGGTCTTTAATTCCTTGAATATGGTAGTGAGAGGAAGACAGTGAAAGGGCGTGCCTGTATGTGCGTTTCGTGTTTCTAGTTGATCCTGCGGGAGTCAGTGATGTCGGTAATGTTCAGACATGAAGGACACGGGTGTTACCAGACAGACACACAAAAAAAATGCCCACTAGAAACCAGATGTACACGCCCACAAACACAGGCACACGCTAATACCACAAGGCAAAAGCACTTGAGATCTACCTGAACAATAAAAAATAAACAAGACAGAACACAAAGTACCGGAACTTTCATTTATCCAAAATTCTGATAAAATTTAAGTAAAAGCGAAACTGTTAACTTTATAAACGTTTCGTATTTGTTCGTTATTCTATCACACACACACACACACACACACACACACACACACACATATATATATATATATATATATATATATATATATATATATATATATATTATATATTTGTATTTACTCATCCCCACGAGGTAAGGTTGTGACACAAGTTCGGTTTAATGAGGGAGCCTGAGCGCATACACCCTGGCTAGGAACAAAAGCATCATCACTTGATAAAACACCGGAGATGTTCAAACAAAATGCCTATTTTTATAACATATTTATGTTATAACATTTGAATAAATAACACACACACACACACGCATATATATATATATATATGTTGACAGTGTAACAGCAAGATTGTCCAAATCGCGTAACAGCATAAATGTCCATCGCACACAATATTTAGTATCTAAAAAACACTAAACTAATTGAGTTTCTTTTTTCATGTATTCAGTTAAGACATTAGCCATCTAGACAGCATTTGTCGTAAGAATCACTAAAAACCTCCTTGAGTTATTCAGCTAGCAAGAGAAAAGTTTAAAATTGTTTTGTGTCAACACTTCTGTCTTCTCAACTGAGCAATAGTGAGAGGAAAAACACATTCTTGTCTTCAGTAATGGTACCAACATTCATCCTGTTGCTTCCATCTTCAAAGTCCATTTAAGAACTATCATGCGAAAGGTGAATAAGTTTTAAAAAGTGGGAAAATTAGAGAGGAAAACTAGATCAGGTGGTCACAACAGGAATAGGGATCATCAATTCAACTTAGAGATAAAGAGATCAATTAGAAAAGATCCAACTCAATCCATAAGAGAGAGGAGTTTCAGTTATGACAGTCCAAATAGCAGTGAAAAAAAACTTGAAAATTAAATCGTACGCGAACCCTGTGAGGCACCCTGTTACTCCATGCCAAAAATTTAGAAGGTTAGAGAGGGCGAAGATCATCTTGAACAAGTTAGAAAATGATCCTGCAATAATTTATATATATATATTTGAACTTTATTTTAATACTTCATGAGCTTTCTATCTATGATTAATTAATGATGAACAGGTCATTTTCATCTATGATCGATTTCATCACGATTCTTCTGTTAAGCTTGGAGAGTAAATTATACGTTCTTATTGCTCAAAGCAGAGTTCGATAAAACCTCGGAGAATTCCAATAAATATTTTTAATCATTTCCAAGATAAAATTGTTCAGAGATTAATCTAACATTTCCCGGATAACAGCCATCTTAAGCTGTTTAAATCTAGGGCCAATCGTTATCTATCTTACATATCCTCAAATATTCACTTCTTGCATCTTCCCTTCAGCGCCCTACGAGGCTGGCACCCCGCTCTCACCCCCCTCACTGTCGAAACTCCTAAATGTAGCCGTCTCTTCTACTCTAATAGCTTCATGTCTCGCACCTCTCGCCTGTGGAACTCCCTTCCCTTCTCTTGTTTCCCTGAGAGCTATAATCTCCAGCTATTCAAGTGTAATGTCAATCGACATCTCCAGTTGCTTTGATCTATCCACTACCCTCATCCTTTCTTCTATCACTACTATCTGATCTTGCTGTTTCCTGTAATCCCTTGCATCCTAGTGGCTTCCCGCCTTGCTTGGGGTGAAACGCTTAAAAAAATAAAAATAAAATAATCCCCCCGCCTTGAGTGGCACTTGAGCCTTGTATTGGGTGAACAATAGTGTAAAAAAAAGATAATTTAAGCGCCTTTTTATCAATTGCAGCATTCAGTCGTTTTGGTTGGGAGTAAGTTGTGTTTT
>CAHIKZ030005408.1:145000-175000 GCA_903632075.3 Acanthosepion pharaonis | reverse complement strand
AATTTTTGTTGGAATAACGTATATTTGAAATTTACTTGTTTTAAAAATTGAAATCAAAATCTCCATGGTAACAGCAAGGGCGAATTGTTTAAATTGGGTAGGCGAGTGTAGGGTGTGAATAATAAGTAGCGGTATAGAGATACTTTCAAGGTGTCAAGTCGGGGAACAAAAATTTCGCTTGAAAATGGAACGGAGCCCATTTTAATTTAAACTCAATTTAATTTAAAGGATTATATTGAAGTTTTCGGCTCTTGTTTTGAAACATGAGACCTCTTATGTAGCGATTTGGAATCATATTTTTAAATAAATAATTATATTTATGCTCTACTTTTGTATCGAGCACTATTTTTTTTAAAAAAATAACTAAAATACTAAGGGACTTTGGATTATTTACCTAACCAGTTCCTTCCTATTTTCTATATATTTTCACACACACACACACACACACATATATATATATTATTTAACTTTTAACTACTTTTGATATTATTTTAATATTTTTAATACTGAGCACTATATATAAAGATATCTGCCGTTTCTTAAATCTTTAATATTTATATGTCTATCTATCTATCTATCTATCTATCTATCTATCTATCTATCTATCTATCTCTCTCTCTCTCTCTCTCTCTCTCTCTCTGTATATATATATATATATATATTATATGAAAATATTACTTAATTTTCACTATTTTCAATATTATTTTAATATGACATCCGGAAGAGGCATGGCATATGGATCTAGAACAATCTATCTAGGTGGACGAAATAAGGGGTTCAGTTCCAAATTCCAAACACCTGAAGAAGGCCGGAGCGTTCAGCGACCGAAACTTCCTGAACATAATAAAGATGTGGACAACAGTCCGAACAATGTAAATAATCCATTATCCACTAGATAGTGACAGGGCGTAAGGGTGGCTGCCAAGTAACGAAGGTGGGCATGCAAAAATATAATAGAATGCCAGCAAACCGGATCCAGGTATGACGTCATATTCTGCCCCACTCGGTGGCTGGGACTGATCTTAAGCCATCCCCCAATGGCACTTGTCTTCCTTGGTGTCTGGGGTGTATTGCGTTTAATGCCTGTTCATTCATTATTCTAAAGATATTCTATATAGAAAAAAAAAGTGAAAGTCACAAGTAAAGTCGTTGCAGGATTCCAATGAATCAAATGTTTTTTGTTCACAGTGGCATTTTCAGCTATTCTTTGGCATTGCGGGACTCTGTTTAGTTTTCCTCTCAACGAAGCGCCAAACATCCGGGTTATTCAAATCCGGACATTAGGCGTATACATTTTATGAGTGATAAGCTCTTTGAAAATTCTCAGCCAGCTATTCCTGGCGTATGTAGGTGAAGTGGAAGAAAGAAGAGTCCTGATCTCCAGGACTATCACCATTTGTAATAATTTGGCTCCAAGCAAGGCGATAATGTCACTAAGAATCAGTGGGTTACTAGAAGTGAAAGAAAAGGTGAGAGGATAACAAAAGAAAAGGTTTTAGGAAGACGGAAAATGGCGATTGGCTTCGCATTTAAATTTTTGAAGATAGTAGATGGCAAGACAGCAAAAAATTGAAATAGTTTCGTAGGAGTTTGGTTTGGTTTGTTTTGTTTTACGGTATATCAACCTCAATGGGTTATTTAATGCCGACAAAATTTTTACTGCTGGTAATATTTTGTTTTGTCAAAAATCTATTTCTGGTAATAATTTTTCCTTCAAAAATGTATAGCTGCTAGTATATTTTTTTCAAAAAAAGTATTGCTGGTAAATTTTTTTCTTTTTTCAAAAACATATTGTTGGTAATATTTTTTTTTCAAAGTCTATTGTTGGTAATATTTTTTTTTAAGTGTATTGTTGATAATATTATTTTTTTCAAAGTGTATTGTTGGTAATATTTTTTTTTCAAAAATGTATTGCTGTTAATAGTGTTTTTCTTCAAAAATTTATTGCCGATAATAATTTTTTTACAAAGTATTTCTGGTTTTAAAACTTATTTTTACACTTTCATAGTGTTTTGACTCCAGTTTCGGGGTTAACAATTTGCCCACACCTTGGACCCTAACAGATGCTACCACCCCGCGTCAGGATTGACCTGGGAACACCATCAATTAGGAGGTGGTTCCACGCTCCTCAAAACCTCCTGATCAGAGGCCTTGCTGCTGAAGGTAGTTTATCGTCTTACCAAGGACGTGGATGTAGTTTATCGTCATACCCAGGACGCAACTTTCGCAGGAGAGAAAAGTATTAGAATTGAACATAATGTTGCAACTAGCTAGTTCAACAGTAAAGCAGTGAGACCTAACTGCCAATCTAGTAGCACGATTAAATTCATGCAGTTTAGGCACCGAAGAGGAAAGTCCATCATAACAACTGTCATGAAAAAATTTAAAGAAAAGACAGGGGGAAGCCACGTTACGGCGGTGGGAAATTGACTAAAGTCGAGATGCCAGATCAAGATTGATAACATGGCAGACTCTTCTTTGCATTTTGTCAAGGATCTCGAGATATATAGTGGGAGCACTAGACCAAATATGGCAGAAGCATTCAATGCATGGATGAATACTAGATTTATAAATGTGCAAGATGGATTCTGTCGAGAAAAAAATTCTGGTTCGACACAGTGAACCAAATCTCCCAGCAGTAAACCTAGCAATTTATTAAATATAATCACCCCATTTCATGTCAGTTGAAAACGTGAATTCAAGAAGGCGTAAAGAATTGCTGTCCTGGAGGTTGGCATTAGCCATGTTGATGGCAGGCTGAAAAGTTTCTCTATGACGATTAAATGATAGCAGTTTTGTTTTGGAGCCATTAATGTTTACAAGCCATTCATTGTCCCAGTTAACCATGACTGGGGGATTTTTTTCCAGATAAGTTGTCAGTTTTACTTGGTCAGACCTGTCGGAGTTGCTATTAAGACAGTAGAAAATAGCTGTGTCACCTGCATAATTGCCTAGTTGGGAACTGATGACACCAGGAAGGTTGTTGGTGAAGATAAGAAACAACGTGGGTCCAAGGATCAATTTTGGGAGACTCCCGCATTAATGTGAAATGATCTAGAAGCATGGCCATTACACGAATTCTTTTCCAAACAATCTGATGAAGCCAAGCATTCGTCCAGGGACATTGTAGCCCTTGAGTATGCAGAGAAGACCAGCATGCCGAACGCCTTTCAGAAAGACAAGCCGAACTCCGCCGTTTTTATCTAAAGTTTGATAGACAAATTCAGTGCTATCCGTTAACACATTGGCGACAGACCTGAAAAAACGGAAGTCTTATTGTTTATCCGAAAGGAGGTCGTGTGAAGTAAGATGTTTAACCAATTCAACGTTGATTAAAGCGTCTAGCACTTTGCCAAAAATAGGTAAGAGAATAATAGGGTGATAATTCGAGGTGTCAGAAAGTTTCCCAGAGTTCTTAAAGACATGAACTACAGTGTCTGCTCAATGTTAGTTTCATTACACGATTTGTTAAGGATTGAATGAAGCCAAATATTCGCCCAGAGACACCGTAGATCTTGAGCTTGTGGAGAAGACCGTCATGTCAAACCCTGTCGAACGCCTTTGAGATATCTAAAAATCGGCACCTCTGTGTTGTCCGCGCAGAACTACTTGTTATTCCACCTGTGCACGTGACCACTTTCCAGAATATGACGATCTGCGAGTAACTGTAGTTGGTGGAACACACAATGTCCTTTTTTTCCCTATCCCGGGTCAGATTGAAAGTAGCCGTGTTAATGATCTCCGCCCGTCTGAAATAGTGATGAGAATGCTTGCATTTGGTTCATGTTGCGTAAGGTAGTCTTATATTGTCTGAAGTAAATTTGAACTCACCAATGTCTTCTGACTTCTTTCGGCTTTCATGAGGCATTATCAAAATAAATAAATAAATAAATAAAATAAATAATAATTGTGTTGATATGGTTGTGCCGATGTTTATGGGTGGTGTTTCTTTGATTGTTTTAGGGAGTCGTATTTTCCTACGGCGGTGGGTGTCATGAAACGGTAAAAAAAAGATTACAAATGCTAGAAATATCAACCGTAAAAAAAAAAAAAAGGGTTTTCGGACATTTGCGTACCCGGACATTTGCATCCCTAGACATTTGCATCTCCAGACATTTGCATCCCTTGAATTGCGTACTTTTGCTAAATTTTGAAGCTTTTAAATTCAATTACCATAATTTTTTAAAAAAAGAATAGGTATTAATCATAAATTTTTTAAAAAAGAATAGGTATTGACATAATTAAAAAAAAAAAGAATAGGTATTAATCATAATTTTTTTTAAAACAGAATAGGTATTGACATAATTTTTTAAAAAAAAGAATAGGTATTAATCATATTTTTTTAAAAAACAGAATAGGTATTGATCATAATTAAAAAAAAAAGAATAGGTATTATTCATAATTTTTTTAAAAAAGAATAGGTATTAATCATAACTTTTTTTAAAAAAGAATAGGTATTGACATAATTTTCCTTAAAAAAGAATAGGTATTAATCATAATTTTTTGAAAAAGAATAGGTATTGATCATAATTTTTAAAAAAAGAATAGGTATTAATTATAATATTTTGAAAAAAGAATAGGTACGGATGATAATATTTTTAAAAAAAGAATAGGTATTGATCATAATTTTTTAAAAAAAGAATAGGTATTAATCATATTTTTTTTAAAAATGAATAGGTATTAATCATAAATTTTTTAAAAAAGAATAGGTATTGACATAATGTTTTTAAAAAAAGAATAGGTATTAATCATAATTTAAAAAAAAATAGGTATTGATCATAATTTTTTTTTAAAAAGAATAGGTATTAATCATAAATCAAAAAAGAATAAAATAAAAAGAAATGAATATGTTTTTGTTTAAAATTTAATAAGAGATTAACAGTGTTGCAAGATCGCTCTACACATCGCGAGTAAGTTTTTGTTTCATCGGCGTTTTTCTTATGATAGTATTAGATGTGATTTTCCTCGTTCACAAATATTTTTCCACCAGTGTTTGATTTTCAGAATATAACGATGGGTTCTAAATAAAAATATAATCTATAAAATCCAGAATCTCTTAGATGTTTGTGGTACGCACTGCTGGAGTGAACTGAACCTGTTAGCTTAATTTTCTCCTAATGTAAAAAAGAAAATTTTCTCTCTATTTTTTTATTTAAGGTAATTATATTTCCGCTTGTTTAGAGGAATTAAAGGTACTGGTGTGCAAATTCTATATTAAACAACACTTTAAAAAAAAATGATACCTTCAAAAAATTATCAAAAGTACGCAATTATTCAGAGATGCTTTTGTCAAGGGATGTAAATGGCGAGGGACACAATTGATTGTACGCAACTGTCCGGGATGCACATGACCAATACGCAACTATCCGTCCACATTAAAAAAAAAATGAAAAATAGACAAATCTTTGTTACTAATGTTCACTTTATAAAAGGCTCAAGAGACACTCGAGGTAGAGGGATATGACGGAAATATAACGGTTAGATATAACAGGTTAAGATTATAGTGGTCGGGGAAACATACACTTGAGAGTCGATTTCACAACGTAGCGGTTCGTGGGGAGACGTTGATCGAATGAGACAAACATCTTATCAATGGTATAAGAAGGAACAAGGCTGATTCGGTGAAATGTGCGTAGAATGGCGGTCTTAGCCGTAAAAGAAGAACTGGTGGAACTAAGGTTCGTGGGGAGACGTTGCTCGAATGACACATACATCTTATCAATGGTATAAGAAGGAATGAGGCCGATTCGATGCAATGTGCGTAGCATGGCCTGTCTTAGCCGTAAAGGGTAGAACTGGTGGAACTAAGGTTCTTTCGGAGACGTTGCTAGAATGACACATACATCTTATCAATGGTATAAGAAGGGATGAGGCCAGTTCGCTGCAATGTGCGTAGCATGGCTTGTCTTAGACGCAAAGGGTAGAACTGGTGGAACTAATATTCGTGGGGAGACGTTGCTCGAATGACACGTACATTTTATCAAACTTATAAGAAGGAATGAGGCCGGTTCGCTGCAATATGCGTAGCATGGCGGTCTTAGCCGTAAAGGGTAGAACTGGTGGAGCTAAGGTTCGTGGGGAGACGTTGCTCGAATGACACATACATCTTATGAATGGTATAAGAAGGAATGAGGCCGGTTCGCTGCAATATGCGTAGCATGGCGGTCTTAGCCGTAAAGGGTAGAACTGGTGGAGCTAAGGTTCGTGGGGAGACGTTGCTCGAATGAAACATACATTTTATCAATGGTATAAGAAGGAATGAGGCCGGTTCGCTGCAATGTGCGTAGCATGGCCTGTCTTATCCGTAAAGTGTTGAACTGGTGGAACTAAGGTTCGTGGGGAGACGTTGCTCGAATGACACATACATCTTATCAATTGTATAAGAAGGAATGAGGCCGGTTCGCTGCAATTTGCGTAGCATGGCCTGTCTTATCCGTAAAGTGTTGAACTGGTGGAACTAAGGTTCGTGGGGAGACGTTGCTCGAATGACACATACATCTTATCAAAGGTATAAGAAGGAATGATGCCGGTTCGCTGCAATGTGCGTAGCATGTCGGGCCATAGCCGTAAATGGTAGAATCTGTGGAACTGAGGTTCGTGGGGAGACGTTGCTCGAATGACACAAGTCTTATCAATGGAATAAGAAGGAATGAGGCCAATTCGCTGCAATGTGCGTAGCATGGCTTGTCTTAGACGCAAAGGGTAGAACTGGTGGAACTAATGTTCGTGGGGAGACGTTGCTCGAATGACACATACATCTTATCAATGGTATAAGAATGAATGAGGCCGGTTCGCTGCAATGTGCTTAGCATGGCGGTCTTAGCCGTAAAGCTTAGAACTGTTGGAACTAAGGTTCTTTGGGAGACGTTGCTCGAATGACACACATCTTATCAATGATATAAGAAGCAATGAGGCCAAATCGCTGCCATGTGCGTAGCATGTCTGGCCATAGCCGTAAATGGTAGAACTGGTGGAACTGAGGTTCGTGGGAGACGTTGCTCGAATGACACATACGTCTTATCAATGGAATAAGAAGGAATGAGGCCGATTGGCTGCAATGTGCGTAGCATGACCTGTCTTAGCCGTAAAGGGTAGAACTGGTGGAACTAATGTTCGTGGGGAGACGTTGCTCGAATGACACATATATCTTATCAATGATATAAGAAGGAATGAGGCGGAATCGCTGCCATGTGCGTAGCATGGCGGTCTTATCCGTAAAGGGTAGAACTGTTGGAACTAAGGTTCTTTGGGAGACGTTGCTCGAATGACACATACATCTTATCAATGGTATAAGAATGAATGAGGCCGGTTCGCTACAATGTGCGTAGCATGGCTGTCTTATCCGTTAAGGTTAGAACTGGTGGAACTAATGTTCGTGTGGAGACGTTGCTCGAATGACACATACATCTTATCAATGTTATAAGAAGGAATGAGGCCGGTTCGCTGCAATGTGCGTAGCGTGGCGGTCTTAGCCGTAATGGGTAAAACTGGTGGAACTATGGTTCGTCTGGAGACGTTGCTCGAATGACACATACATTTTATCAATGGTATAAGAAGGAATGAGGCCGGTTCGCTGCAATGTGTCTAGCATGGCCTGTCTTAGCCATAAAGTGTAGAACTGGTGGAAATAATTTTCGTGGGGAGACGCTCCTCGAATGACTCTTACATATTATCAATGGAATAGGAAGGAATGAGGCCGGTTCGCTTCAATGTTCGTAGCATGGCGGCTCTTAGCCATAAAGTGTTGAACTGTTGGAACTGATGTTCGTTGGGAAACGCTGCTCGAATGACACTAACATTTTAATGATATAAGAAGGAATGAGGCTGGTTCGCTCCAATGTGCGTAGCATGGCGTTTCTTAGCCGTAAAGGGTAGAACTGGTGGAAGTGAGCTTCATGGGGAGATGCTGTTCGAATGAAACTTTCATCTTCTCAATGGTATAGGAAAGAATGTGTCTGGTTCGCTTTAATGTGCGTACCATGTCGGGTTATAGCCGTAAAGAGTAGAACTGGTTGAACTGATGTTCTTGGGGAGACGCTGTGTGACGTCCCCCAGCTTTGCTCTTTCCTTGCTGCTTCGTTCGTGTGTCGCCGCCGCAAACGTGACGTCCGCCTGTCTGCGTCAGTCGTGCTATCCCGTCCTATGACGCCCAAATAACTTGGTATTGGCCGCGGCACCCAAATGTGACGTTCTAACCTTTTGATGATTCGGATAGAAATCTGGTTAGATTCGATATCAGCCTCGTCTTTCCCATCTCTCTTCCAACGTCTGGTTATCGAAGTAACTGCTTTGATCTCTAGTCTGTCCACCCACGTTATGAATCGATCTTAGGCAGACAAAATCAATCAGTCGTCGGGGCCGTAATGCAAGTCGACTTCGAATAAGGGTGGTATCGCACAAATATGTGTAAAAGAAAAGAAAATAACAACTCGAAAATTTCAAAGGTATCAAAAAAAGATAACAATATTTTATATCTGGTTGCTGGATACATAGGACTACGTCTTTCTCCCAAAACCGCTATATGGATTCGTGACACGTTGTTTTTGTTAGGCGAATCTTAACATCTTAAGTTGTCTGTTCTTTAAGAAACTGGTTCTTGGTGTGTCTTCAGGCGATATTCGTAAAACTTGTTTTGGTGGTATGACTCCAAGTCGTTCTTCAAAAATAATTTGTTCTTGGTTAGAATATGAATTCGGAAGTTGCGCGAATCTTTCAAGTCAGGTATCTGCGAGGTGGGTCTTCAGAGCTCTCAACTTAAACTCGAAACTCGAAAACTGGAAACTCAACTCAACAGATTTTTGCTCGCTGCGACTTTGCTTATATGGACGCCGACCAAAACCGGGGTCGGCTTTGTCGGGGTTTGAGGTTCCTTGATAATTCCACAATCCCCTTCTTTTGGTTTCGGTCAGGAAAAATGTATTATTTTTGGAAGTCTTCTCTTACCCCCACCTTCTTTCGTTCTCATATGGGTCTCCTACCATACCCCCGGAGGGCGTCAACTGTTTTCCTACTCCTTCGCAGTAACATCTCATACCTATCCTCTTAATGAGTTGTGGTAGGCCTCCCCCACTGCATCACATGATCACCTCGGCCTGGCTCTCGTTAACATTCACCCAATGGGAGATCAACAGTGTGGGTGTGACCAGACTAGCCTTGTTTTTTTAAAAAAAATATCTTGCTCAAAAAAAATATTATCTCCTCTTTTTCTTTTTTCTATCTCCTTTCTTTCTTTTCTTTTCTCTCTTCTTCTCTGGCCGCCAACAGAACAATACGACCCGTAGTGTGATAATCTCAATTCTTTCCCAAAGTCACTTTCATATGGACTTCGTCAATCAGATTTTCGCCAATTATCCAGTGGGTGGTCATCTAGCGAAACACAGCCAACTTTTCGTCCCGATAAGGTAGTTTCGCTATCCTAGCCGTATTTGCATTCTTGGTGCCGATTTCTGATAATATAGTTTCGCTGTCACCGTTAGATTCCAACACAGCCCAGATGTCTTTTCTCTCAATGACACCCTTTCATCGACAAAGACTTAACCTAGGGTTGGGTTTTCTCTGTGTGTGCTCAGGACATTCTTATTAAATTTTTATCTCTTTAGAACTCTGTGGAGGCCCCAAATGGCATTCACGTGACACAGTTAAATGTTTATTCTGACCCGGAGGTTTAGCTAGCCGATCCGGAATTCGTCAATTAGCTTTTCGCTAACACCAAGTACCTGGCCAAACAGACGCATTCACTTCTCGGTGCCAACCACTGATACGATGGACGACTTCGCCATTTTTCTGATAAGATTGTTTCGCTCATAATCAAATTTCAACTCAAAACAGACACCTTGTCTAACGATATCTTTCCATCGACAAAGACTTAACCTATTTTCTTTGTTTTTTTTTAACTCTCGCCTCTCCTTGCAGCCCTAAATGGTGTCACAGCTGCTCGAATGACACTAACATTTTATCAATGGTATAAGAAGGAATGACAATTACATCTTCTCAATGGTATAGGAAGGAATGAGGCTGGTTCGCTGCAATGTGCATAGCATGGATGGTCTTAGCCGTAAAGGGTAGAACTGGGGAAGTAAGGTTCGTGGGCAGACGCTGCTCGAATGACACTTACATCGTTTAAACATTTTCCATGGAAATAGTAATAGAGTAGCTAGACCTTTGCAACATTTCGTCTTTGGGAAAGTGGTTGTAAGATGGAAAATAATTAATTACCCTCAAGGATGTGGAGACGATTTTGGGTTCTATTGAGACTGGAAAGAGATGACTGGGCAGCCTTCTTCCCATATATGGCAGCAGTATTCCATTTTCAGTCTGATCTGACCCTTGTATAAATATCTTAGCCGTAAAGTTTAGAACTGGTGTAAGTAAAGAATGTAGCTCATCTGAACACTTTCATTGTAAATATCGATAGAGTAGAGTGTGGTTTATTGCACATTTTGTCTGTGGGAAATTTGTTGTTGGGTGGGAAATAATTCATCACCCACAAGGATGCGGAGATTATTTTGTCCTTTATGAAAGACTCGAAAATGAAGACTGAAATTAATAAAACCATTTATCCGCGTATTCTTTATTGACGATAAATATTATCTCTCAGTGCTTGTGTATGTGCATTCGAAATCTTTCCTCATCAAACAAATTTGTTGAAAAAATAAAGAAAATATTTAATTATTTAAATTTAAATATATAATTTAATTATATAATTTAAAAAAATAATTTAATTATTTAAATTAAAAATACATACCGATACCAATGACGTAACCACTTCAAAATTCACTATTTTTTTTTTATCAATTCAGACCAAGTAAGGTGATAATGCCACTAAGACGCAACTGGGAGCTAAAGAGAATGAGATGACTTTAGAAGCAACCGGAAATATAGTCATAAATAGGAAACAATGTTGAAGCCCCTACTCCTGTTTAAAAAGACCATAGAGAAGTGTGAACCGGACGATAGGAGAACGTATCTACTTCTAATAGGGAAAGAAACAATATTTTCCGAACCGATACTGTAACACTCAGCCTCGTCCCGAGGAATCTTTCTGTTTGTGATGAGATAACAGTACGTCCCAACCTAGAATACAAAAAAATTCTCATAAATTAAATATCGATTCATATAACTCATGTAAAAATCAAAAGTACGTTTGCAAATAGCAATTAAGTCCCATAACTCTATAAAACATTAGGGATCGATTTTACAATGCATCGATATTATGAACAGGGCCAACATTTAAGTCGATAAAAATTGTGAGTCTGACTAACGTCGTCGTTTTAAAAAGTTTAAAAAATGCTTACGAAAGTAATAGGAGGCGCGGTGGAGTAATGGATAGCGGCCTGGGCTGATGGATTGGTCAAGCCGAGTTCGAATTTCAGTCCTAATCCATTGCATTTGCTTACGTGCTAATACCCTCTTCTTCTCACTTTACTTAAAAAATTGTTCGCCTATTGTTTTTGGAGTCGAACTACTTTTTAATCATGCTAATATAAAGACCCCTTCCCGACCACCTAGTAAAAAAGTTTACTCACCATAAGGTATTCTATTGATAATTATAATTTTGAATATAAATGAGATTTAGGGCAAAACTCTGTGCAAAAAAAGTGACTCACTTATTTCCTGCAACTAGTAATCAATAGAAACATAACCAAACAGCTTTAAATAAAGAATAATAGAGGTATAATTTATTTATAATAGGTAATATAGTTCGAAATATTTAATAATCTATGGGTCCTCCTTTATTTTGAGTAACCTTTTCAACCCTTTTTGGCATTGACTTGATTAGGTTCTGGCAAATTCATCTCCAAGCATTGAATTCCATTCAGATATAAAATTCACAATCAAATCCTCTTTGTTGCTCACCTGCTTTCTCGAGAGCCTGTACTTTATAATGCTCCATAAGTTTTCTATGGGGCTGAGGTCAGGAGACTGGGGCGGCCATGTCATAACACTCACCTGCTTCTCATCAAAGTATTCCTTCATCAATTTTGATTTGTGACAGAGAACATTATCCTGCATAAAAATGAGCTTGGTGGGGTCGATTTGCACCCTTTCAGCAGAAGGGAACAGACGGCACTCTAAAATTCTCTTGTATTGCTCGCTCCTGAGGTTCTTTTCAATAGATTTTAAGAAACCAGTTCCATGAAAAGAAAAGCATCCTCACAACATTATACTGAACAGATGCTTGACAGTACTTACTGCTAAATTCAAAGAGCTTTCAAAGCTTTTCCTTCGGATTTTAGATCGCTTATCCTTTGAATTTAGCTCAACTTTCGTTTCATCGGAGAAGAGAACATTTAGTAAAAAAAAAAAATCAGGTGAGTCACTTTTATCGAACAGTACTATATATATATATATATATATATATATATATATATATATATATATATATAAAGAAAGAACAGTAAGATATATAATCCGGTGTTTTTATAGATATTTTATTTTTACAAAATAGTGCTCAATGTAAATTTACAGAGCATTAATATTATAAATTAATTTAAAATGTTTTTTTCGCTACACAGTTCTAATCATCTTTCAAAAATGGAAGCTATATATATATATATATTTATATATATATATATATATATATATATATATTTATATATATATATATAAATGTATATATATAAGATATTTATATTACATAAATATATTATTATATATTTATATTATATAATAAGAAAAAAATTATATATATATATATCTTACATAAAGAAATGTATTCTACGATGGCGTAATGACTAGAGAAATCGGAGAGCCGATTTCGAATTCCAGTCAAATCCATTACATTCACTTACGTGCTAATACTCTTGGGAAAGGTATGAATCCTCTTCTCCCCACCCCCATCCCACAATCCAGCCATGGGTAAATGGGTAAATAGCAGGTCAGACTGAGTTCTATAGCCTTGGATGGCAAGTTGGCTACCCCAGAAAGAAATGACAACCTACCGCGGTAAAAATCACTCATGCATCGAAAGATTTATGACTGACCAGGCAGATGTATCGAAAGATACATGATCGCCTAAGCATCTATCACGCCTGGCACATAACTGACTGAATATATAAAAATTGTTTGTCGAGAAATTTGTCTTTATGTTTTACGAGTGGACCACTATACTTAAGTTGCTCACAAGAATTTGTTCTTGTTTTCTCCATATTTTCTAGGTTTTCTCCATCTACTGACATTTTAATCAATTGATTTAACTAGCAAGCATGAAGTTAACAAGCGCCATTAGCAGTAGTGATCAGCCCCGCCTTCCTCTGCAGCCTGATCAAGTTCAGGCCGGTCCCCAGAGGGCCGCGGGTGGTGTCATTAATATCATATCAATCAAAACGTAACGGGCAATTTAAGCACATTGCATTTGCACTTGAAATCTCGATGATTTCGCAGTCGGTGCGCGGGATTTTTGTTGGCAATATTTATGGTAGAAAGGAAATTTGATCCCAGAGAAAATAAGATTTTTTCCGTCTTATTTGTTCAACAAAACGTTACAGAGACATTTTAAAATTGACTGAAAAACAATTAAAGAAGCAAGGAGATCGAGTTGAAGAGACATGAAATCCCCCTCTCTCTTTCCATCCCTTTCTCTCTCTCTCTCTTTTCTGTTCCCCTTCAATCTCTCTCTCTCTTTCTCTTTCTCTCTCTCGCGCACACACACACACACACACACACAAACACACACACACACACAAGCACCCATACAGACACAGAGTGCATATTTTACTTTAACACATTACCCGCCATTAGCCTCATTTGGGGATCTGTTAAAATTAACCTCACTATATGTCATTCCTTGTATTTACATTGAATTGCTTACATCAATTGAATTTGCAGAGGTTTAGAACACTTAGTCTTTTTAAGTTTTTATTATTAGCCGTAAGAAGACACTTTCTGTCGTAATTTTACATTTCACGTGTAGAAAAATAATGACTGTTTTGAAAAGTATTTTTTCATTATTTCTAATCAGTATTATTTTTTGATGTTTTATACACATATATATTTGATGTTCTAGTTTCTATAAAAACAACAATGGTAATTACTGAAATTAGAAATAAGGAATAAATAAACTCCTAAGACACCTGTCTGGGCCAAAAATGCGCATTAAAAAAAATGGCAGTTAATGGGTTAATAAGATTTCTCGAATATTTAGGCCGGCAGACGAAAATAAATATACAGCTTAATAAATAAATGAGGGGCGTCTACTCAAATATGAGTATCCACTAAAAATAACGTTTAAGTAATAAAATCCGTCAGATTAAATATATATATATATATATATATATATATATATATATATATATATATATATATAGGCATATTTATGTTTAACATTCTTTTATAGATACAAGTATTTAAGTAAATGCTCTGTTTATGATAAACACTATTAAATAACATTTACTGGCCTGAATGTCCGAGAAATTTTCATAGAAAATATTCGTCCTTTGACAGGATTCGAACCTGCATCCTAAATTTAAATACTTGTATCTATAAAAAGAATGTTAAACATAAAAAACCCTTTAATAAATTGTTGACTTGTCCATTTCTTCTTCTTATATATATATATATATATATATATATATATATATATATATATATATATATATATATATATATATATATATATATATATATATATATATATATATATATATATATTACATGAATCATTCATACAGAAAAACAGATTAGTGAAGTTAATGATATAAATGTCGAGAATACATATTCGCAAACAAATTTATTAAAATTACATTAACCCACGAAACTCTAGATGAAGGTTGTGATCCGTGTTTTTAATAAATTCAACTTGTATAAGGTCTTTTTTTGCAAGTACTTTCATCTGTTCATACAGACATCATCAGGCATGGAAATTGATTTGTTCTTTTAAAATTAATATAAACTGAACTCCACCACATATTTGATTTTAAAAGAACTGATCCAACGTGCAACTTCTGGGATAATAGCTGCGACATTGCTCTATTTATTGAACAATTTAGTTCATGCCACATCGACTGAAAAAAAAAAAAATACTACAACAAAAGAATTCTCCAATTACCATATTAGTAAAAAAAAAACGCACTCTCTTTTAAATTTTCAAAAAATTCAACCTTAGCGTTGCGAAAGCACGCTCCAGGATTTCTTAGAGTTAACAATAACACATTTCTAAAAAACATATTTCGACTCACATCTAATCTTTCGTGTCCTGTTATTACCTGGATGTATTTAAAAGAACAAATCAATTTCCATGCTTTTACAGAGTGTATGTGTGAGTATTATTGTGGTATCAACAAATATTTGTCTAATATTGTATACATGGCTATCTATCTATCTATCTATCTATCTATATATATATATATATATATATGTAAACAAAGACTTCTACCCACAGAAGGAGAAAATAGACCTAAATAGAATAAACGTCATTATTTTACCTTGAGGGACACTTTCGCCCATCACTTTCCCAAAAGGTGAACTTTGGCGAGAAGCAGGAAATAATCAAAGACACATTAGTAAATAACGAACGAGGCGGGAAAATTGAAACCTGATTAAAATAGATTTTAATTCTTAATTAATTAATGACTAAAAACAAAATACAAACTTTCAAAAAGAGTATAAAATGGAAAGAAATTACTTAAAATCTCTCGATCAAACACAAAGAACGAAAAAAGTGTTCGTTTTTTTTTTTTATATAGGCTCGGCTGGTGAAACTTAATATAAACAGCTCCAAGAACAAGAAGATAGTGACCCGAACGAGAAATTATGTAAAACGGAAAAAAAATGCGTCATTATAATCGACGGGATTGTCCAGTAAATGCTGCCCAATTGTGGAATCGTGTACCGCTTAAGTGGTTCATTAATACGACTCTGACTACTAGAAAGCAAAAAGGCGAGCACGTGTTGAGTAATACGCGATTCCAGCCTTTGATTGGTCCATCCTACGCATCACAACGGCATTTAAATTTATATATTAATGAAAATAGGACACCCGATCCTTGCTGAAGGATTGAAACGCGGATCTCATCTGAATATATATATATATATATATATATATATATATATATATATATATATATATATATATAGATAGATGGATCTCTGTTAAGGTTTAATCTCCCACCTTCTCTCGTCTGTTACCCTCTCTTAACTCTAATATTCGTCCCACACTCTCATACTTACAAAAACTCTAAATTCTATTTTTTTATTTCCGGAGTTGTTTTTTTTTTTTTTTTTCTGTTTTTTTTGAATTTGTAGGTCTGATGAATTGGATCGTATTTACGATTCCAATAGAATAAATTATGACCATGGAATATTAGTGTTTAAGCCTTTTTATTATATCCTTACTCTGTCCTGGACATTGAGTTCTACCTGGATTCTATCCTCTTGGAATTTTTTATTCCAAAAATATACATGTATGTGTATGCACCTATGTATATATATATTTATATATTTTGGATATGTATGTGTATATTTACCACTAATACTATATATATATATATATATATATATATATATATATATATATATATATATTTACGATAAACGTGCAATCAATTTACAAATACATGAATTATTCAAACAAAAACTAATGCAAAGGTTAATGGATGTCTCGCCATTTAAATCATTAACCTTTTGCATTAGTTTTTTTGCGTGAATAATTATGTATTTATATATATATATATATATATATATATATATATATATATATATATATATATATTAATGAAAATAGGACAACCGATCTTTTGCTTAAAGATTGAAACGCGGATCTCATATTTTCATTAATATATAAATTTAAATATATATATATATATATATATATATATATATATATATATATATATATATATATATATGTTCCCTTTTGTTCTTTTATTTTGTTTCTTTTTCCTTTGTTCTCCCAGTTTTTTCCTGCCTCGTCAAATGTCTTGGACGAACAATCTTCGGCACTGACCACAGACCGGACATCTTCCCCACCCCGTATTCAATGAGCCCCTTTCGCTATGTTCATAATCTTTCTCCACCCACCACCACCACCTACACTGATAGAAATAAAACGGCACAACGCGTTCACATCGATCCAAAGTTTGTATCTAAGTTTATTTTCATAAGAGGTTTCGCAAAGCGAGGAATCAGACAGAGATCGGGTTTTTGGCAATAATACTATCTCCACAAGAATTCACACCGTCTACAAGAAAAATTGTCGGTGAGTAATCCCCATTTCTCTGTTTATTTCTCGCGCTGCTGATAAAGGTCACAGTCGTGCTCGAAAATTCCGGATTTAAAACCTTAAATTTCATGCTTCGTTTCTGTAATGTGATTAATAATTAATAAATGTTTTTCGTACTGATTACGTTGGTTATTCTTCCCTTTTTCTTTGTTTTGTTAACCAACCTATCTATTTTACAAACACACACACACACACACACACACACACACACACACACACACACACACACACACACACACATATATATATATATATATATAGGGCTTTAAATAAATTTATTTTGAACGCACTTGTATGCTTTCAACTACAGATAAAATATATTGTTGATCATTTTGCTTTAAATATAGATTTTTGTTTGGTTGATTTTGTTTAGCAACATATAAATATCTGCCGAAATCTAAATATTTTGTACATAAGTCTATGCTTTCAGGGCTGAGGTGTGTGTTTTAAATATATATTTTGTAGATCATAAAATCTGTTGTTGCTCATTTTATAAAAAGATATACTGTGGATTTTTGTTTGGCCGTTCTCTATTTGCCCATAGCTAGAACCCTAACAGGTGCTACTACACCGGGTCAAAGTGGACCTGGGAACAACATCAATTAAGAGGCGATTCCACGCCCCTCAAAACTTTCCATCTTCTGATCGGAGGCTTTACTGCCGGATGTAGTTTATCGTCACACTCAGGGCGAAATTGATTATTAAAGGATAGAAACTTTCGCGGATTTTGACGTCATTCTGGGTTCTCATTTTTTTTGTTCAAATCCGCGAATTTCTTTTGTTTGTGCTAAATTTCGAAAAGACACTATATAAAACTCACTATTTCTATCCATAATGTTGAATGTGTTAAATTATTCAGCATTTTAACAAGAAAAATTTCAAGTTGATATTAAGAATTACCACACAAACATTGTTGTTTTATATAAGATGAAATGATCTATTATAACATGTTTTTAATTTGTATTTAGATACATTTTATTTAGTTTCAATTTTTCTAGTAGAATTGTTCGCCTATATTGCATATGATCCATTATAATACATAATGAGGTTACAGTAAAATTTGTATTTTATATGGATACTACCTTATGAAGACTGAGATGTAGTAGAGGAGATGGCGTATCGTACATTCAAGGTGCAGTAAATGGATAGTAGAACAAGGAAAAAAATAACAGTAGTAAACAAGACAGAGGACTGTGGATAGCCATATTCGCCCATGCCCCGGCAGAAGACGACATACGAAAGAAGACGACGGCTATTAAGAAACTGTTGCACGAAGTAAGCCGAGATGATACAAGGAATTTCTAGTGTGCGTGCGGACTGAGTGCGTATCTATTCATCATGCAAACTATCAATAAATATAATATCATTAATGCGAATATATTTGGTTTTCTCACGGTATTCCGTGAAATTAGGTCATATTAACTCGTGTAAGTTGTAAGTCAAGGACGACATATCTATATTCATACGTTGGGAAAAGAATCTTCGATCATTCACTCAGATTTAAGGAAGTGGGTGGGGCCGATAAATTTATAGATATATAAATATTTGAATAAAACATATCGCACATTGTGTGCTGGTGCTAATAAAATATATAATAACAGAGCTATAATTTATATTAATAATAAATATATATTATTCCTCACTGTTAGCATAACTCTGAATTTCATGCATATTGTAATCGTTTTTATCAAAACGTTTGGTTCGACTCTGTGTAGACAGAGACTGCTGAAGAATAGACTGGTATTCTTCGACGAGTCTTCGATTCTGGGCAACTTTAATGTCCCCCCCCCGCCCTTGTTTCTATTCTATTGCAAGGAGGTGTGTTTTCTCTCAGTAGTTTCTTTTTATTCTGCCGATCATTCTTCTGACGAAGCGTCAAACGAAAGGTACCTTAAAATTTCTAATTTTAATAGAAAATTTTTGATAAATAAAAATAGATAGATCTCTATCTATAAAAGGCAGGATGTGTGTGTGTGTGTGTGTGTGTGTGTGTGTGTGTGCGTGTGTGTGTGTGTGTCTGCGTGTGTGTGTGTGTGTGTGTAACGAATGCACGGCCGCAATTTTCGATGGATTTGCACCAACATTTACATGCACATGCTCCAAGTTAACGGGAAGGCTAAGACCGACTTTGCATTTCCCAACTCCCATCGATAGTGGAAATCATCGATTTTTGCATGCTTCTACGGCAGTTTTCATGTAGTTTGCGCCCATTTTCTACTGGCCAGAGTGAGAGCCTATAGCTGGCTGCCACGAATAGGCAGAAAGATTCTACTGGCCAGCGTGAGAGCCAACAGCTGACTGACACGAATGTTAACTAGCATGCTAGTATGCAAAAAAAATCGATAGCTGCATTCGTCACAAGTGGGAAAATTTAAATCTGCATGGAACTTTACTCCAACTGGCTCATTTGCTTGCTTAAACTCAACGTTGATTCTGATTTTGCAGAACTGGGTTGGGTGTGAAAAAGTATTTGTTGTTAACATTCTTTTTTCATTCGGTTTTTCCAGTTACGAGTTCTTTTTTATAGCTGATCGTTTTGTGTTCATTTTATTTAGTTCTTTTTTCGTAACAGATTTAATGTTTAGTATAGAGCTTAGAAAAAATTCGCAGTGTGAGATAGGCAAGAAGTAAGGCATGTAGCAACATCAGCACGGCAAAGGGCACTCCTTTAAAGGCAAGGAAGAGCAAAAATATTGTAAATCAAGTGATAGCGATTGCTGTATGAGTCGTACGAGTTTTGAATCAAGCACGGGCAACGACGGGCCATGCTGCTAGTAGATAGATAGATAGATAGTAATCCGTTGGTATAATCCAGGCGAGTCCTAATAAACACAACATAGAATTCGAAATATGTTAATACTAACTCACAAAAGAGCGCTCAATGTTTATTTTCATGAAACAGAGCAAATTTTCTTTACAATTGGAATTAAGATACCTTTAGTAAATGACCATTTTCTTTTTTCTTTCTCCAAATAAACCGTACACTACAAACCGATAACATAAACAGTTTGAAAAATTTTGCGAATTTTAAAATAAAAATTCCTAGATGAAAATGTTCATTTACTGAAGGTATCTTAATTCCAATTGTAAAGAAAGTATATATATATATATATATATATATATATATATATTACAATGAATCATTCATACAAAAAGTAGATTAGTAAAGTTAATGATATAAAATGGCGAAATCTATTCGCAAACAAAACTTTAATGTTGCATTAACCTATAAATCACTCGATGAATTTTATGGTCCTGGTTTTTAATAATTATAAGTTGTATAAGGTCTTTTTTTTTAATACGCAAGTACTTTCAACTGTACATTCAGTCATCCTCTAGCATGGTAATTATTTTGTTTTTATATATATATATATATATATATATATATATATATATATATATATATATATATATATATATTTTTTATCTAAAGCAGTGTAGAATGTCAAAATTTTGTTACCTTGATCTACCCACTATCCTTCTCCTCATCCTTGCTATTATTTTCTCTTAATGTGTTATTCATTTTAGTTGTTGCTGTTTTTGATATTACTCAAGTGATGTGGTTTCAGTTATTTTGCACAGTTGTTTGTGATTGTATAGCGCCACTCCACGAGCTTCGAAAAAGTATAGTCCTTGCTAATATTTATTTGCTTCACTCGCTGAAAGACATTTTTAATAACTGATCTGAGAACGCAGTTATAGACTGACAGTTTAGATATTTCTGAAAGAGTTTTGCACCCTGCGTGACATTCATCTGAAAACTAATGAATCAATCCTATATAATAGAAAAAAGTGTAGAGGAAAATACAAGAAACGCTTGGTAAAACCATTATTAATCAGAGTAAATTCTTTCTCGGCTGGAACCACATCGCTTCAGTTTTTTGTTTCACTTACCCATGATTATTCTGAGATACTCTACCTTGTTGGAATTTTTGGATTCACTGATGTACTAGTGAGCCAGCCAAAATGAGCTGACTCATTTTATAGTTCACCAATAGAAGGATTAACCAATCAGAAAGCTCAAAATATTCAATGCGACGTGTATAAAGGCGGCCATGGTTTTCCCGAATATGCACTGCCAGCCTTTGATATCGAAGACTGAAGAATTACTGAACAGCTGCTGGTGGTATTGGCGATATAGTCAGATTCAGTAGAGTGTCTGACTCGTGAGTGTTAATCTTTAACGTTGTTTCATAGAACAGATTACGTATTGCGCTGTATTCTATATTCATAGACTATGGTGAACATGGTCAACATACCTATTCACTTAAGTATATTTAAGCAAATGTTCTTTTATAGAAATTTATAATTAGTCAAATTACGTGGCAGCAATATAATGGATATAGGAATTTAAACGTTCACATAGAGACCTGCTAAATTTCATTTCATGTATTAGTGTGGGAAAGAGTGGAAATTTAAGCAGCTTTGAATGCATCTTGGTCAATGGTATCAGACCGTTGGGTATGATTATTTCAAAACCATTGATCTATTATAATCTTCACGCACTGCAATCTCGAGGTTTTCACATAGAATGGTCAGAAAAAAATTTTAAAAAATCTAATTTCTAGTCTGAACTTCCTTGTTGCTGAAACTAGTCGGAGGAGAATCGTCAGATTGTTTCGATCTGATAGAAAAGCAGAAGTAACTCAAACAAGCATCACTATAAAATACAGAAAAGTATTATTGAACGCACAACCCGTTGAACCTTGAAGCAGATGAGCTACAGCAGCAGAAGACCAGGCTGCTTGCCATAATTGTCAGATACTTGTTTTTGTCGTAAAGTTAATACCAAAGTCACCGGATCTAAACCCCTAAGAGCACTTTCGTGGTGTAGTGGAAAAGAGATTCGAATATATTTTAAATATCTTCTGTCAGGCTTTGTAAGAGAGACGAATTTGATTTTTCCAGCTTAGTTTGTCACATTCACTTACGCGTAAGTACGCTTGTGAAAGGTATGGATTAATCTCTTTTCCACCAGCTATGGGTTAAATAATAAAATAATGATTTCCACCAGCTATGAGTTAAATAATAAAAGTTGAAACTGGAAAAAAAATCATTGCTTTCTTCAAAGATTTTTCATGCAATATTCACTCGCAAATAAACAATCTCTATATTTCTGGGATATTGTAATTATTTACATTGTTCGGACTATTGTCCTCAGCTTTATTGTTATATTCACGACGTTTCGGCTGTTGTGCACTCCAGCCTTCTTCAAGAAATTTGAATCTCTAACTGAACCATTTATTTCGTCCGCTGGGCTAGATTGTTTTAGTTATCGCCCTTTAACTCAGCTCTCCAAATAACCATGTATTGAACTCACAACTCTTAGGGTCAAATCACTGGATCCAACCAACGATTTTATCTAGTAGGCATGGATCCTTCAGGACACCAGTGTATGAATTTTGAGGATAAAATCTCAGTATTCATATTTTTACCAGAGCTCATATTGCAATTGTTATTATTGTTTTTCTCTAGCACTCCGTATTACTGATTCCCATATTGTATTCATTTCTATGGAGATCCTTCCCTGCCCCCCCCCCCATTAGAATGTCTGATAGTCAAATTCCTGAGAGCAACTCCCTGCGTCTGCTCGGTCTCACGTTGACTGCTGACCTGAGATGGAACAAATACATTGAGTCAATTGCTTCTTTCACCACGAGGAAAGTTGGCTCTCTGTGCCGCGCCAGGAAAAAATTTTCTCCCCGGAATCGATACTTCAAATATACAAAACAACCATTCGCCCTTGCATGGAGTATTGCTGCCATATATGGTCTGGTGCACCTTCTGTTTACTTCGGAGTTCTTGACAAGATCCAGAGACGGATATGTAATGCAATTGGCCTTGATCTGGCTTCTCGTCTACAGTCACTCTCTCACAGACGCGTCGTCGCCTCTCTCTGCCTTTTCTACAAATACTTTCATGATAATTGTTCCGATGAGCTGCTTTCACTGGTTCCCAGACTCCATGAATTCAAGCGCCCTACGAGGCTGGCATCCCGTTTCCACCCTTACACTGTAGAAACTTTTAAATGTAGCCGTCTCTTCTACTCCAATAGCTTCATACCTCGCACCTTTCGCCTGTGGAACACCCTTCCCAATTACTGTTTCCCTGAGAGCTATAATCTCCAACTATTCAAATGTAATATCAATCGACATCTCTTGTTACCTTGATCTACCCACTATCCTTCTCCTCAACCTTTCTTCTATCTCTCCTATCTGCTCTCGCTCCAAATCTTCTGCAACCCCCTGCATCCTAATGGCTTCACACCTTGCTCGGGGCGTAATGCTTAAAAAAAATGCTTAGTCCACTCAGGAGATCTTAGTGGCCTAGCATATGTGCTGATTCCTTAAGTTTTCGTATTATCCAGTGATATTCTCTATTATTTACACTATATCCCTTTTCCCTTCATACGTGGTTAGCTACGCATGTGAAGGGATTATTGGAGAAAATACAAACGATCTGTGGACCATATAACATCAGGACACCTTCAGAAGTTGTTCAACACCTCTTCTGTGTAAGACCCCCCACATCGAGGAGAACCTGAGTAAGGACTGTGTGTAAACCATTCCGTGCAGCTGTGGTAAGAAGAATAAAGGAGAAACAGGCCGCCCCCATTAAGGCAAGACTGCAAGAACATTGTAAAGCGTTAACACAATTGGAAATAGAAAAACCAGGCTTAGCTGAGCACATATGAAAATGACAATAAAGATAAGGACAACAGTTGGAACAATGTAAATAAAAAAAAACAATTATTCTTACAATCCAAATTATATGTTGTACCCTGCTGAAACATTCTTTAACTTAAACAAAAGTGCTCACTTCGACACGCACAGTTCATATGAAAAACGTCCTACTCCGTGCACCCGGAATACCGTCCCGAATTCCAGGAAAATGAAACATCTTTTCTGACCAATCAGGAAAAAGGTCCATACGGTTTTGAAACCGCATAGGCCTTTTTTCCTGAGCCACTGGCTCACTATAAAGTCAACGCTGATTCCCCGCACGAAGACAGATCCAATTCGGCTGACATTAGCGACGAACCCCACGGCAGACAAGCTTAAACAGGCCATCAACAGCGATACCATGACGTTTCCATCAACAATGATGCTTTCTGCTAGCGACAGCGGTTCTTTTCTCTCACTCGACTACATATGCCTGTTGATGTGTCTAACTCGGCTACTCCCCTGTGTTATACCGTTTAGGAACTTTCAGTCTCCAACGAGTGATCCACAATATGCCGGAACGAGCAAATGATCGAAATTTGTAGATCTCGTGAAATGATAATAATAAACTCTTTTACATATCTTACCCAAATCCTATTTCCATTTGTTTTGTTTTTACCACTTTTTTTTCTTGTTAACGTTGAGGTTACCGTTAGGTAGGTTTCGGTTTTAAATAACTCACAAAGGGCTAACTGTCTTGGGTATGACGATCTTGTAGATTCCGGGATGAAATTTGGTCTCAAATGAATCACAAACGCAGGAAGTATAGCAAATAAATGTATTGACGTAATAATACAATTGGTAATACGGTTAGTAGATCCAGAAATGCGGTCAGTAGCAATAATAATATATATATACAGTCTGGGAAATTCAGTATCGAAGTAGGACTTCCTTCTGAGTCTACGTGCTATAACTGTATACTCCTACAAAGCGGTTACCTCACATCTCTCACTCTCTCACTCCCGGGTATTCACCGGCAGCAGTACAAATACGCACTGGGCGAGTCCACTTTATAAAAAGGTGGGCCGCTTAACAGACGATAAACTACATCCGCATCCTGGGTAAGACGATGAACTACGTCTGAAAGCAAGGCCTCTAATCAGGAGGTTTTTAGAAGCGTGGAACCACTTCTTAATTGCTAGTGTCCCCAGGCTCACCCTGATGCGGGGTGGTAGCACCTGTTAGGGTCCCAGCTATGGGCAAATAGTTAACCCCTAAACTGGGGTAAAAACACTATGAAAGTGTAAAAATAGGTTTTAATACCAGAAATATTTTTTTTTTGTAAAAAATTATTACCAGCAATTTATTACCGGCTATTTATTTATTTATTTTTTTTTTAATAATGAGACGAATACAAAAGAATACATTTTTGAAGGAAAAAAAATATTACCCTCAATAAAAAATCTTTTCGGCCTTAAATAACCCATTGATGATGATATGCTGTAAAACAAAACAAACCATTCAAACAAAAGGTTGATAAACCGCAAAAAGAATAAAATATTTCAATTCGGCTTTACAATTTTTCTTAGCAGCCATATGCCCGACTTATAGGTGAGAATGACATTTTTTTTTTTTATTCAGTATCATTTTTTAATATCATTTTGTTTTAAATAAACTCAATGCTATCACATGTCATTCTCTAAATCCGCTCCTGGACTGAGAGTATTAAATGGATTATTTCATCATGCCACAAATACGCAAGCGAAAGAAAGCTTCTGTTTTGTATTTGTGACAATAGAATGGTAATCCTTTTTTTAATACCAATTTTTGCGAAGAATAATTCACTGGCAAGAGACTTAATATGTTTATTAACAATGAAAACAGTTTTCTCTGAAGCGCATCATCTTCTGGAAATCTACAAAAATTAATTCGGCGTAACTTCGCAAGGGAGATTTAGATTTAATATTGTATGCACGTCAAAGGATTTAAGGGATAAACTTTATTAACGTCAATGTCTTACATGGGTGAACATAATTCCTTGAAGTATTAATAATCTTGATTAAATACAAGAATTCCTCACTTGAAAACATTTCGGTGAAAAATAAGAACAAAACGGTCTCTTGACGAACGGTTTGGCTCAAGTTTCATTGAATCGAAAAATTTCAGTTCGTTTTGATATATTTTTTACAATGCTTTTGGCGCGCATGCGCGTGTGAGTGTATATATATATGCGGTTTTACGACAGTGACTATTTTACCGTTTGACGACACTAATGAATGTGAGATTTGATACGATTAGTGTCGACCTGAATATATTGGCATAAAATCGACCTTCTTTTGTATTCGTCTTATTATTAAAAAAAAAAAAAATAATAAATAAATAAATAGCCGACCTACATTATTCGGTTCATCGGATCACGACTCGGAACTAGAAATCGGAGAGCCGAGTTCGAATTCCAGTTGAGTTCGTTAAATTCCCTAACGCGCAATCATCATTGGAAAAAGTATGACACGCTCGGTCCTTGATATTCTTAATATCCTTCTGTAGAACCACATCTCCATCGCCTCGAGTCTCTTCTTCATCTTTGAGGAAATCGCCCAACATTCGCTGCCGTAAAGAAGGACAGATGTCACGTAACAGTTCAGTATTCTTTTACAAAGAGTTAAAAGATAATTGGATCAAAATGGTGATCTAGCGGTGAGTCACACAGAAAAATGGAATCGGTAAGACGATTTAGTTCCGGCTGAGGACTTCTTTCTTTTTATTTCACGAATCACATAACCCATTAGGGTCGAAGGGTCATCATACGTATTGCACCTGTAGTAGTAGTGATGTTTCCTGAGCAAGATAGCCTGACGGAGGTTATTGTTATTTTTTTTTCCTCTTTTTAACTCAATCCCGGCTATAGGATCCAGTTTTTCCAGCTATTTATTCATAAGCGGGAGAATGAAAACATGAATACATACCCTTTTCAGGTGTATTAGCACGTAAGTGAATATAATGAACTCGACTGGAATTCGAACTCCGAATAGTTAATCATTACTCCGTCGTTGCCTCTTTTATTTATTTGACATTAATAAATCATGACTTCTGCTCTTAATAATGTTTCTGTTTTCTGATTTTATCACACCCAGTAACACATTCGATGAAGGTAAATTCGATTAAAAAACATATATCTGTAAATTCGATTAAAAATACATATATCGGTAAATTCCATTACTATAGTTGTATATATATGTATATATATATATATATATATATATATATATATATATATATATATATATTCATACACGTTTCATTAAATAATATAAACAAGTGTTGTCTATTTATTTTATGTAAATTTTTTTCGTAACGTCTGATATATTGCTTAATATGTTGTAATTGCCATCTTTGATAATGGCTTAAGTAAGCCGAAAGCTTAGATTATATTAAAAAAATATGGATCAATATTGTGAATTTCTTTCTTCGTTCAATTATAATGTTATTAAACTTATTAGACGTTATGAAAAGAGTTTACATAAAATAAATAGACAACACTAGTCTATATTATTTAATGAAACATGCATCAATGAAAAGATGCTGCCTAAATACACACAATTTAAATCACATGATCCAGCAGCCCACAATATTATCAATACTTGGAATTACAAATGTAGCCTTGTGAAAAGGCAAATTGAAATAACAAAGGAAAAATTGAACAACCTTAACAGCAACAAACAGGACATTTACGATAAACTACAGGATATAACTACCCCCTGACCAACTGGAGGAAATTACACATAGACTCACGAAAATACCAATAAATCTGAAGCTCAACACCGATTTAAAATTATAAAAAACTGAATACATGATACAAAGGTAATATCACTCTTTCTTAACAAACCTGATAAATACATTAACCTTCCAAATATGAACCAACTACACGAAAAAGAATTACTTAACCTTGACCTAACTCCATATATACCGTAAGTAATAATCGACTTTAAAAAAAAAAAAATTGAGACCCTATACCAAAACATAGTTAAACTCAGGATGAACAACTAATAGAAACTACACCAGAATTTAAAGACTTACTTAAGGCCAGAGGCATTCAAGGATCGGCATGATAAAAGCAGAAACCCTCAAAATACTTTCTAAACAACTGAAAATTGCCGCACAAGAACTACGCAACCACCCTGACATTATTGTAAAAAAAGCTGATAAGACCAACATTTTTGTCATCCTAAACAAATTGGATTACAAGAAAAAACTTGACCACATACTCCATGATCACATAAAGTTTAAAAAACTTAACAAGAACCCGACCAACCAACTAAAATCAATGCTTAATAAACTAATAATGCTGAACAGAACTCTTTAAAACTCCCTAAAATTGTTGGTGATTATAGACCTAGCTACATATACGGCTCTATAAAAACACATAAACCTAACTATCCTCTCCGTCCTATCATATCGCAAATTCCAACTCCTGTATATCATCTAACAAAATACATTAACCAACTCATTACTTCCTACCTTCCTAGTAAATATAGTGTTAAGTCAACATTAGAAGTAATTCAAATCCTAAAAAGTGAAAAACCTGACAATGAAATCATGGCTTCACTTGATGTTGAAAACTTATTTACCAATGTCCCTGTTAGTGAAACTATTGACATAATTATAAGAAATATATACAGTAACTCATCTTTACCCCCACTTAAAATTAATCCTAATATATTAAGAAAACTACCATTAGCTTGTACTACTGAAGTCCCTTTCTTAGATCATAATAATAATATATATATACAGCGTGATGGTGTCTCCATGGGTTCAGTACTGAGTCCGACATTTAGCAATTTCTACATGTCGAACCTCGAAAATAAGATATTTACAGATTTAAAAAAAAACCATCAATCAACCTAAGATACGTTGATGATATCCTTATGTTAGTTAAAAATACAAATGAAATACTTCAACTTCAAAAACGTTTCCAAAATAATTCTGTCCTTAAATTCACATATGAACTCAATACTAATAATAAAATTCCCTTCCTTGACATATTGATAAACACAAATAATAACAAATTTACTATTTCGCCATACAAAAAATCTACCAGCATAAATTCATGTACACTTAACTACAAGAGCGAATGCCCATATTACTACAAAATAGCAATTATAAAGAATCTAATACATCGTGCAGAAACTAATTCATCCACAAAACAGATTTTTTACAGTGAACTAAAGAATATAAAACAGACACTTATTAATAATAGCTTTCCAAACTATATAGTTGATGAACAAATAAGATGTTTTCTTAGAAATCTCAATAATAAGCAAATTGTACATAATACTGCTTCTATTGATCTCAAACATATTAATCTCCTATATCGTAATCAAATGCATACTAATTATAAACAAGATGAAAATATACTAAAAAATTTAGTAAACTCTAATATATCAACTACCGATCCTAGCAAAAAAATTAAATTAATCATATACTACACTAAATCTAGTATATCCAACTTAATTCTTCGCAATGATTCTTCTCCCCCGGTTAGCGATTTGCAAAAAACCAACATAGTTTATAAATTTAAGTGCCCTTTGGGAGATTGTATCTCCAACGAATTGAATAATATTTATGTTGGTCACACCACAAACTCGCTTTCACGACGCTTGACACTACATGTGAATGAAAACTCTAAAATTTTTAGGCATTTAAAACAACATGCCTGCCCGCACACACAATTCCGTAAAATACTTGTAGAAAACACAATTAAACTTCGACATGAAAAACAATAGACAAAAACTAAAAATCCTTGAACAGTTGAAACCCAACTTTAACAAAATCAATTATTTCATCTATACAAATATTCTTAAATGTCTATAATTGGTAACAGAAGCCATCGATTTATACCAACGGCTTTCCATACTTCATACTTCTCCAATTCACTCTCGTGTGGTTATGTGTGACGTCATGAGATGCGGTGCGATTTTCGCTTCTAGCGTCTTATTTGCACGTGTTTATCGTTGCTTAGAAATCATTTATGTAAACATTGACAGACTATCATCACTCTCTTGTTCGTATATTGCTTAATATGTTGTAATTGACATCTTTGATAATGGCTTATGTAAGCCG
>CAHIKZ030005408.1:82500-142500 GCA_903632075.3 Acanthosepion pharaonis | reverse complement strand
TACAGGAAGATAGATAGATAACTAGGACAATACTGCTAGATATATAGATAGATAGAAATGAAATAGATAGATAGATAGATAGATAGATAGATAGATAAGAATGGGATAGATAGATAGATAGATAGATATGCGCTGCTTAGAATAGATATGAAGGGAATGTGACAGATAGGTTAACAGATAGACATTCTTAAAATCTTATTAAAGAAAATTATAAATCGATATATGTATTTTTAATCGGATTTAGTAATAAATATTTTTTAATCGGATTCACCGATATATATATATATATATATATATATATATATATATATATATATATATATATATATAATCGAATTTACTGATATATATATATATATTTTAATCAAATATATATATTTTTTTTAATCAAACATCGCTTGAGGATGAGATTGCTATCTGGTAGTTAGGATTTAATATTGAATTTAAACCTGAATACTGCTGACCAGTTTCGAAACATAGTAATTTCTGTGTCGCGATGGAATCATATTTAAAAACATAATTATAATATATATATATATATATATATATATATATATATTATACATCGAACAGTTGAAACCCAACCTAAGCAAAATCAATGATGGCATCTCTACAAATATTCTTAAAAGTGAATAATTGGTAACAGAAGCCATTGGTTTATACCAACGGCTTTCCATACTTCATGCTTCTCCAATTCACTCTCGTGTGGTCATGTGTGACGTCATGAGATGCGGTGCGATTTTCGCTTCTAGCGTCTTATATGCACGTGTTTATCGTTGCTTAGAAATCATCTATGTAAACAATGACAGACTATCATCACTGTCTTGTCCGTATATTGCTTAATATGTTGTAATTGACATCGTTGATAATGGCTTATGCAAGCCGAAAGCTTAGATTGTATAAAAAAATATGGATCAATATTGTGACTTTCTATCTTCGCTCAACGATAATCTTATTAAACTTATCAGATGTTACGAAAAAAAATTACATAAAATAAATGGACAATATTTGTCTATATTATTTAATGAAACGTGTGTATATATATATATATATATATATATATATATATATATTAATGGTAACAAATTGGTGTATAATCCATGCGGATCCTCGTAATATAAATTATTAAAATTGATCCACAAAAAGTGTTGAATATATTCATTAATATAGAGCTATATAATTAATAAATAATAAAATCCAAAATTACCTCACATGGAGTAAAGCCTATTTCGGCAGACGAAGAGATCGGTCGTCTGTCTTATCAACCCCACAAGCTTCAGAAATCCTATTAAAGAAAAACATATGCCCCTCCGTCTGGATACGAACCCGCGCCCTCCTTGCTAGAGTAAACCGTGGTTAGTTCCAACGTGCTTAGACGGACTCGGCCCTGGAGTGCGTCACCGATCTAGCAAAGTTGAATAGTGCCTTATAAACGGAAAACTTTCTCAAACTCCCGAAGCATGCATATCTATCCAGGTTCGTATTCCAACGTAAACAAAACAATTTCTAAAGAAGTGATGGATTTTTCTTTATTAATCCGACAGATTCTTCTTTAATAAGATTTCTCGAATATATCAGGCAGGTAGAAGAAAATAAATAAATATACTGTTTAACAATTAAACGAGGCGTCTACTCAAATACGAGTATCCTCTAAAAATAACATTTAAAATGCTAATATGTAAATACCGACTGTAACAGCAAAATTGTCCAAATCGTGCAACAGCATTGGATAATTGTTCATCCCACAAATTTTTGATATTTAAAAAAAAAAAAAAAAAAAACACTGAACTAATTGAATTTCTTTTTTCCAGATTTTCAGATAAGACGTTTAGCCATCTTGACACCATTTGTCTAAAGAATCACTGAAAAACCCTTTGAGTTATTCAGCTAGAAAGAGAACAGGTTAAAATCGTTTTATGTCAGCGCTACTATGTCTTCTCAACTGAGTAAAGGTGAAACGAAAAAGATCATTCAGGCTTTCAATAATGGTACCAACGTTCATACTCTGGCTTCCATCCCCAAAGGTCATTCAAGAACCATCAAGAGAACGGTGAATATGTTTTAAAAAGATGGATGAGTAGAGAGGAAAACTGGATCAGGAGGTCACAACAGGAAGAGTGGATCATCCTTTTAACTTAGTGCTAAATACATTCCTACTGCTCAAAGCAGAGTCCAATAGAGTTATAAAAACCTCGGAGAATTCCAGTAAGATATCTTTAATCATTTCTAAGTTCAAATCTTAATCTAACAATTGGACAATTTTGTTATTACACGAGTTAGACAATTTTGCTTACAATTATATATATATATATATATATATATATATATATATATATATATATATATATATATATATATATATATATATATATATATATATATATATATAATATATATATATATATATTGGTATATAATCCAAGTGAATCCTATTAGCATAATATAAAATATTAAATATTAAAATTGATTCACACATAGAAGTCAATGTTTTATAATAAACAGATCAATATATTTCATACAATCGGAATATATATATATATTTATAAAGAAATATAGTCTTAAGGTGTGCTATATTTATGGAATAAAGTGCTCAATATCAGAGATAGAGCATGTGTAAATATAAAGTGAACATAAATAGTCAACTTTCATTAGACGCAATCAGGCCTGACGATTGCATATAGCATGAAACAGACTGTCGCCTAAGTGACGACTTTGTTCACTTTTATATATATATATATATATATATATATATATATATATATATATATATATATATATATATATGTGTGTGTGTGTGAAAAGTGTATATAAATATAAATAAATATATATATGTATAATTATTTATGTATTATAAGCGCGGTATTTATTAGAAAGCGCTCAATATCAGAGATAGAGCTAACATATTTGGTTGATAGATGTGAGTTTGTGACCGTGGGTCAGGTCACAAACTCACATCTATGCAACCAAATATATATACATATATATATATATACGTGTGTGTGTGTGTGTGTGTGTGTGTGTGTGTGTGTGTGTGTGTGTGTGTGTGTGTGTGTGTAAGACAATGTTCGAAGATTCTGGAGTGTAATTCTTTTAAGGCAAACAGTATTCTTAATTGCTTACTATTAAGAAATAGGACATGGGCAAGGACTTGCCTTCTCGATTTCAAAGAGGTTTTTTCGTTCATCGATAGGTTTAGATAGCTGAATTGCATTTATTAACTGATATAATCAGGTAAATCTAAAGATTCGCTTAAAAGATGGGCATACATGTAGAAATAGCTAAAAAAACAAACTTGGGCTATTATTAAGAGGAAAGATCAAATGACTTTTTATGCAAATATTATTTTTTATCCTTTTAGAACCTTCGAAATTTTGGTTAAAAATCTTTTACTTTTCGTCAACGTGGGCCCATAAATTTATTACAAAATTTATTACAAAATTTCGATGTATAATGAATCTTTACAAGAAGTGTTTTCATTTTAAAAAAATTTATCATAATAAATTATAAACTTATAATTCAGTTTAAATTATGTATTAATTTGTAAGAGTCAAGTGATATTGTTATTAAATAAAAACTGTATGTACTAATCATAAATGGAAAAGCTTACTGCACTCAGTGACTGTGTGCATAGACGAGACGATTTTTTGTAAATACGGACGTCCATACACTACATTATCAGAAAATAAGACCAGTAACTAAAATAAATTTAAAATTTATTAGTAATTTCCTAACATTTCCTCAACAAGCGTCTTCGTGAGTAAGACTATAAAGTCAAAATACAATAAAATATTAGAATACTTAAAATATTTTAAACTATTAGCATAGTGGGTACTTAGAAAATTAAAAAAAAAATGAGGTGTTTACGTTGTATTCGTCAAGTAATTTTATTAGAATTATCTTCTCATATAAATTAGCAAAACATCAGGCTATCGATAAATGTGTCAACTTAGCATAAAACATCCCCCTCTCTGGTAGCAAATGCTTTTCTGCAATATTTTAAACTAAAAGTAATTATTCAGATTAAGATTTAAATCGCTTAAATTTTCTCAAACGTTTCGGAAAAGGATATTTTATTTTTGGAAGATTTTTGTTTCAACAAACCGAATTGTGTTGTGTTGACATATTTGACAGTATGAACGATTTGATCGATTTTATTGATAACCAGAAAAAAATCATTCCAATCAATTTAAATCCGGTTTAAAATATGGCAAATATTTTGTTTATTGGACATATTAAATTTAATCTTGGGATTAAAATTAAATTAAAATACATCAAGAAAGATTTTTCATTTTTTCAAACGCATTTTAAATCTTTATAGCTTTGATATCGCTCCTTTTTTTTTTCTTTTTTTTTTTTTTTAGGTACCGTGATACAATACAGGCTGCGGCAGAAATACGTCCCACGAAAAGGTTAAGACATTATTAATGGCACTGGGACTTTATCTTGGCATTATGTAGGAGATACTTCTGCCGCAACCTGTATATTGCCTAAAATACGTTACATAAAATCGCTAATTTTTACGTTAGTTTATTTTAAAGTTGTTCTCAAAAGACTGTTTACGTTAATTAGAAAAATTGGTAACGAGTATTAAGATAAATAAATAATTAGAAATAATGTCGGATTAAAAAAAAATCTATTGTTTACATATCTTCCTGTGTACGTGCAGCAATATAAGTGGAAGTATAAATATTTCCCAGCGGGCGTACATGTATATGTGTTTACAGATGTTTCTGTGTGTGTATATGAAAACTGTCTTTGCAAGTGGGATCTTGTGTGTATGTGCGACAGTTTGTGCGAGGGAGTGTGTAAGTATTTTTTTTTATCAGTTTCTTGAAAAGACAATGTCATATAAATCGCTGGCTACGACAGTCGAACAATGTGATCTTCTATAGGTGAACAATAATACAGCATTCTTTCAAACAAACATGGCTGACCGAGAATTTGCTCTCCGCCCCACCATTTACAGCTAAGGAAAGAGAGAGAGAGAGAGAGAGAGAGAGAGAGAGAGAGAATCAATGGTCTTTCTGTTCCCCTCCAAATGCCGAAGATAAATAGAAAGACGAGGAAGAATTTATGTGGACGGACAGAAACATATGCAAAATAACCAACTACCGCTCCACCCACATATGAGCGATGGCATGGAGTAATGGTTAACGAGCTAGTTTGGTTGACCATTAAGACTGTGTAGTGAGTTCGAAATTTTAAAATAAGTTTTAATTTATTTCTATTTCTATTTCACGAAATAGTTTTATTTCTTTATAGGGTATTGGATTAAAATAATAAAAGTTTAAATAATTTTGTAATTAATAACAAAATCTAAAGTGCTATAAAAATTTAATACATAAAATAATTTTAACATTTCATAACCAGCATGCTAACAGTTAATAATAAAAAGAAAATGAAAATAAGATATTAAAAGATATTAAATGAATAATAAATAGAATATAGCGGCTCGGATTGAGGAATCGGGGAGCCGGGTTCGAATTCCAGTCGAATCCATTATATTCACTTACGTGCAAATACCCTTAGGAAAGGTATGAATCCTCTTCTTCGCCTTCCAGCTACAGATAAATAGCAGGACAGACTACCGCAGAAACTTACTGCGGGAAAGAATCTGCCTCGTCAGTCATGTATCGAAAGTTACATGATCGCCTAAGCGTGTGTCACTCATGGCACATAACTGACTGGACGTTTCATAAATTATTGAGTTACTTCCGTCATGGCATTTTATTGATATCTCAGTCATTAAATTTTAAAATTAATTTAAGAAAATTTTATAGTATTTTATGCTTCATTATTTTTTCGGAAAGCATCTTCAAACGTAAGACTTAAAGCTAAAATAACTAAAATTCAATAAAATATAAATTGCTGAAAATATGTTAATTTTTAAAAATTATTAGGTAACCAAAAAAATCGTCTACTTAGATTTCGTAAATTTATGTCAATTCTGGTCAACCATTCTTAGCTGTCAACAGATCAAGCTGTCAAAAAATCAATCAGTACGGCAAAAAACGTGATTAAGAAATGCTTGTATACTACGTTTTATGCTATGAGTAAGTTATATTTGTTTCAAATCAGATTAATTTGACTTTCTATTTGCTAATTTTCCTAAAATAATGTGTCACAAATATATACTTATTTTTGAAAGATTTTTAAAACCGAGAATTAAATTTTGTTTACAAATGTGTCAAGATGAACGAATTTACATGATTTTTTGAAAGCGACAAAAAAGTCAAGATTCTAATTTCTGTTTGAAATACACCAGGTTATTGCTTACTGGAAATAGTAAATATAATCCTTTTAGCTTTCAATTAAATTGTTTATAAAAAATCATTTAAAGCAAGGTATCGAAACTGAGTGGAAGTACCTATATATATATATATATATATATATATATATATATATATATATATATATATATATCATTTACCACGAAAAAAAAAGTTCGTGTTCTAAAAGATCTGCCGAAGAAAAATTACAAAAAGTAGTTAGCAAAAATCTACTTCAATGACTAGAATCTATGCTAATTGTCTCCCCTTCCCTGAATGGCGTGACCAATCAGAAAGATCTCTCGATGAATCAAAGCCGTTGTTTTTCGCTTATAAAGGCAGATTTTCTGCGCTGGTGAGCCGAACACGCATTTTTGCTCGTGATAAGTAAAGGTTGGACGTGTGACCCCATTTTGTCGTTTCTATTTTGCTTGTTGGTCTGTTACGACGGACTATCGTTTGAACTGCAATTTGGCTACAAGTGTTGCGGTCGAGAGACAGAAGAAATGTATTGCAGTTGCTACTATCAGTTGACAGTCTTTTCTTTTCTTTACTACAACAATATCATATAGCCTGACGTGCTATACAATTTAGCTACAGGGGAAGTGTCTAGTTAGCAAGGTTGAATTACTGCTTTTAAACTACAATTTCCCCATGATTTATGACAGAATATATTATGATATGGACAAAGACCGACTGTTATCTTGATACATTTTCAAAAAGAGTAAGCATCTTCCGGCTGTTAAATTTATTAATTATTTTTCTTGTATGCATATGTGTCTGTTGTAAATGTCAAAAATAAACAACATTTTTATTTGGTCCAACTTTTCGACTCACATGTGTCATCGTCAGTGGTGTGAGAACGTAAAGCGAAGAAAAAGAAATCAAATGTATTTTAAACATTGTGTTATGGTTTCAACTACAGATAAAATGTAGTGGTGGTCATTTTGCTATAAAATTTAGTGTCGGTAATTCTGCTTTTAAATATATTGTTGGTACTTTTACTATAAATGGTATTTATCAATCCACCCACGAGGGTGGGTATCTCTGAGCATCCAAACCCGCCGAGGCGGGCCAGTTCCGCCAACCTCCCCCAACGAAACCTTCGGCGGAGCTTCGTCCGGGTTCCTCTCTGCAAGCAGAGAGTTCGACAGACACCCGACCCGGCAGCTCACAAAGCGCAGATACTACACTTTGATCCTAGCCACCGGGCCGAGCGGGTATTCTTTTTATAGATACTTTTACTATAAATATGTACCGTTGGTAATTTATTTATATGGAAATGCATTGTTGGTATTTTTATTATAAAAATGTATTCTTATACTTTCATAGTGTTTGGGAGTTCGCTTTTTGCCCACAGCTGGGACCTTAACAAGTCAAGGTTGACCTGGAGGCAACGGCAATTAAGATATGGTCCCACGCTCCTTAAAACCTCCAAATGCGCGACCTTGCTACCGGATGTAGTTTATCGTCATACCCAGAACAACATTGGTTAAAAGAGTTGATTAATTTCCGGTTGCTTTCTTTCCGCTGCTTTGAATCCAGACTAATTCTTCTCCCAAACTACCCACCACCCATTCAAAGCTAGACAACCCAATCTACCTTGCTATTCAACCCTAAACTGGTAGGGAAGAGATGATCTCATGCCTTTTCCATGTGAAGAGTGAGAGATTTCTCTACTACTTCTACTTTAATAACCCGTTCTCTTTCAGGACGTAGGTGATCATGGTTCTCTACAACTTCCATTTTCTTTCACCAAAATTTTGATCTTCAGCATTCTTTTTTGTCTCCGTTCTATCATCTATTCACACAAAATTGTTAAATGTTTTCCCCTGTCCGTAAGACCATAGGGCCGTATCACAATGGATCACCGTTTCTCGTACGATCACCGAAGTTAAGCAAAGTCGATCCCGGTCAGTGGAATTTCCAATTCCAAGGCATTAGGCATTACACCAATAACGTATTCAAGCTTACAGCACCTGGAATTCTCAAGCAATGATCCACCTAGCTACTGATCAGACTCAACGTTGCTTAACTTCGGTGATCGTACAAGAACCGTTGTTTCAACATGATATGGCTGTAATCCCTCCCCACTCTCTCTCACACACACACACACACATACATATACATACATACATATATATATATATATATATATATATATATATATATATATATATATATATAAGCAAATATATGGATATAGATCCGACAGTATGAAGAAAAATATACGGAAAAAACAAACATGTCATGTTGAATTGATAATGTTAATTATATGAATATGTTCTGAAGATGGTCTACTAGACCGAAACGTCCGACGTTGACATTATATTAACATTAAAACAGCATAATTGCATATAAGGATTTTTGTTTGTTTTTTCCGTATATTTTTCATATATATATATATATATATATATTACAAAAAAGAACAGAAAATTTCTTACAATTAACAATGACATTTTTCTAAAAACATATTTCGGATTACATCTATTCTTTCGTTGTCCTGTTATTATCGGGAAGTAAATAACAAAAACAAATCTATTTCCATACCTGAAGATGTCTGTATGAACAGATGAAAGCTTGTAAAAACATAAAAAAGATCTTATGCAACTGGAATTTATAAACAGGGATCATAACATTCATCTACAGGTTCAAGGTTAATGTACTTTATTACATTTGTTTGCGAAGATGTATTCTCGCCATTTATATCATTAACTTCTATATCTGTTTTTTGTATGAATGATTCATGTAATGTAAATTGAACTGCACCATATACTATATATATATATATATATATATATATATATATATATATATATATATATATATATATATATATTCATTTTTTTTTCGTTTTGTAGAAGTAAACGCATGGGACAAAAAAAAAATTATGAAACATTTTGATCTTCCTTTACTCCTAGAAAACGGAAAAAGGTAAGGACGCTGGAAAACTCAATAAAAAATTAATTAAATCATCCTTGTCTGTCGTATTTAATGAAAGCTGTATGAAAGAATGTCTGTTGCCCATCTATATACCAAAAAAAAAAATCTTTATAAAAGATTTCTGTTATCTGTTTGGATTGGTATTGCTTTTATGTCCATCGTCTTTTTCATGTTGAATTGTATATGGTCTATGTTAATTATGTTTTATGAATATGTCCTGAAGATGGTCTATTAGACCGAAACGTCCGACGTTGACATTAAACATTAAAACAGCATAATCGCATATTAGGATTTTTGTTTGTCTTTTCAGTATATTTTCTTCATATATATATATATATATATATATATATATATATATATATATATATTTCGATAAACATGCAATCAATTTACAAATTCATGAATTATTCATACAAAAACAAATGCAAAGGTTAATGATTTAATTGGCGAGAAATCCATCGTCGCAAACAATTCAAATAATATACAAAAACCTCCGAACCTGTTATGAATGAAAAGATCCTTGTTTATATAAATTTCTGCTGCATTAGTTCTTATTTTTACTACAAGCTTTCGTCTGTTCCTACAGATATCTTCAGGTATGGAATAGATGTTGTTGTTGTTTTTTCTCTCAGTAATAAGAGGACAACGAATTGTATCCGAAAATGCTATTGGAAATGAGTTATTGTTTTGGGAGCGTGCAGTAGCAACGCTGAGTTTGATTTTAAATTTTAAGGTTTTTGTATATTATTTGAATTGTTTGCGATGATGGATTTCTCGCCAATTAAATCATTAACCTTTGCATTTGTTTTTGTATGAATAATATATATATATATATATATATATATATATATATATATATGTAAAAAATGAACATTGAAGTCAACAATCAGAGGCGACAGACTGTTTCATGCTAAGCACATCTCTAAACTGGTCTAAGTTACCAGAAAAGTAATTTATGAATTATTTTTTAAATTAAAATCCTGATTTTTTTTTAAAAGCTAGATGCACCAAGCACATAGCTTCCATGTTTAGGTCAAATCTTTGTCATTTGATATTTGATATTTTAAACTGGATGCTAAATTCCTCAATCTTTAAAAAGATAATCCTTACCCTTTTGCTTATTAAATGCATCGATGAGGGATTGAGAGTAGATTTATCACATATAAGGCCTAATATTAAAAAGACTGCAATAGCATATAGGGTACAGCTTTCACACAAGCATATTTAAATATACAATTAAATGTCTTAAAAATAAATGTTTATCTCAGGAGACTTCTTTATTATAATTTTTTTTTTTTGCTAATGTTCACCCAATACAAGGCCCAAGAGCCACTCAAGTTAGAGAGTTACTGTGTAGAGTTATATTAGGAAAGGACAAGCGTTAAGGGTATACAAATGAAGTAGACTTTAGAATTAACTAGAAAGCCAATCCGAAACAGAACACAAGGGATAAAGCTCTACTCCTGTTAAAAAGACCGGGAAAGAGCGTGAACCGCGGACGATCGGCGAAACTATCTATTCTTATTGAATAGTGGAGGTGAGAAAAAAATAAAGTGAGATAAATAGTGAATAAACCAGAGAAACCAGGCGCAGATTTTAGGAGAATAGAGCGCTGAAGTAAACTTTAGAAGTAACCGGAAACGCAATTCTAAACCGGAAACAAGGGATAAACCTCTACTCCTGTTCAAATTTCTTGACTAATATTTCCTTATTAAAAAATAAAGTACGCCTAAGAGTTTTAGCTATTCTAAAAGTGCGCCTTGAAGTAAAATATGTTTTAAAAATCACTGGGATATATATATATATATATATATATATATATATATAGAGAGAGAGAGAGAGAGAGATAGATAGATAGATAGATAGATAGATAGATATGGACACAATGGGATAGTTAAATAGATTGATATGAACAGAATGAGATAGATAGATAGATAGATATTAATAGAATAGGATACATATGAGTAGAATGGCATAGATAGATCAATACATAGATACATAGATATGAGTATTTATTTATATATATATATATATATATATATATATATATATATATACGTATAGGTAAATAGATAGATATGGACAGAATCGGATAGATAAATACAGATGAACAGAATGAAATAGATAGATAAATAGATTTGAACAGAAATATAGATAGATATGAACATATATATATATATATGTGTGTGTGTGTGTGTGTATACATATATATATATATATATATATATATATATATATATATATATATATAGATAGATAGATAGATAGAGAGAGAGATAGATAGATAGATAGAAAGATATGGACAGAATGGGATAGATAAATCGATAGATTTCAACAGAATGAGATCGATCGATCGATCGATCGATAGATAGATAGATAGATAGATAGATATAAACCTATATAGAAGCGGCGAAATTGAAATAGATAAATGCTGGTATAGGTTGCATGATTTTCGTTTGCAGCTGATTCAGAAGGGAAACCGTAGGCACCAATTGAGCGAAAGTGACACGCCCTCTCCTGCGCACATCGAGATGAAATGCCCCGTTCTTTTTTTCACTAAGAGGAACACGACGCCAACAAAGTCATTATGAATCAAGTTCGAATTGATGAAAATGTCGAGACAGAAATGGACAGCAATTGATTCCTTTGAACACTCAGTAGTTAACGGAAGCGGAGCGTCTGGAATATCGAGTCATGACGTACTTGCTGACATTGATGAGGAGAATCAAAATTCGGTTGAACGGATATAAGGTTGTTTGTTTATTGCTAGAAGAAGCATTAAGAGGACTGCGATTAATAGACTCGGAAATAAAAAAACAAAAAACAAACTATATTTGGGATTATCTTTTGCCTAAATAAATTGAGAATACCATAGAGATAATCCCCATATATACATACATACATATATATATATATATATATATATATATATATATATATATGAAGAAATATACAGTGTAACCTGGATATAAGAGAGTTTTCGGGACCGGAGAAGAAGTCTCTTATATCCGGGTTTCTCTTATATCCGGGTTTGGTCTATTTTATATACATTAACACAGGCTCTAATTTGGGACCAGAGAAATTTTCTCTTATATCCGGGTTTCTCTTATATCCGGGTTTCTCTTATATCCGGGTTTCTCTTATACCCGGGTCTCTTATATCCGGGTTTCACTGTAGTTTTAAGATGTGCTATATTTATGGGATAAAATGCTCAATATCAGAGATAGAGCGTAAGTAAATATAAATATAAAAGTGAACACTGAAGTCAACACTCAGAGGCGACAGGCTGTTTCATGCTAGACGCAATCGTCAGGCCTGAAGATGACTGAATGTACAGTCGAAAGTATATGCGTATTTAAGAAAGACTTTATACAGCTTATAACTTTAAAAAACAATGACAATAACATTGATCGAGTGATTGGTAGGTTAATGAATCTTTAAAATTTTGTTAGCGAAGGGATTTCGCCATTTTATATCATTAACTTTACTAATTTATTTTTGTATGAATGATTCATTGTAATATAAATTGAAATGTACCACATATTTGATATATATATATCAGGTCATCCCATAAGTTCTGTCCGAATTTTAACTTTTTGGTTAAAATGAACGAAATTTAAAGAGTATTTTATAATGTCTAATGGAACTGAACATTATTTTTATGTTTAGATGCATTTAAACTGATCAGATTTTATTTCAGAGAACAATAAAATTAATTTTTGTTTGATTAAAACCCCAAGAACATGGAAGTACCCAAGAATCATTTGAGGCACATAATGCTTTATGAGTTCAAGAAAGGAAACTCAGCAGCCGAAGCGGCTAGAAACATTCACTCAGTTTATGGAGAGGAATGTGTGAATGAAAGAACTTGCAGAAGATGGTTTGCAAAATTCAGAGGTGGAGATTTCACCCTTGAAGATGAAGATCGAACTGGACGTCCAGTTGAGTTTGATGAAAAGATTCTTGAAGCGGCCCTTGAAGAAAATCCTGCTTTATCAGTTGAGGAATTGGCAGTGGTTCTCAGTTCAAACCATACAACTGTTCATTGTCATCTTCAACAACTTGGAAAAGTTCTTAAACTTGGAAAATGGATGCCTCATGAATTGTCTGAAAACAACCTCAAATCCCGAGTTGACATCTGCTCTTCTCTCCAATCTTGCCAACTTGTTTCACTTTTTTGGATAGACTTGTGACTGGCGACGAAAAATGGATCTTTTATCGAAATGTTAAGCGTCGTAGACAGTGGCTTGGTAAAGGGGAAGGACCCCAGCCACAGCCGAAAAGAAAACTTCATGGGCAAAAGGTTCTTCTTTCAATCTGGTGGGATCGCCAAGGAATAATCTACTTTGAATTCTTACCACCTAATGCAACAATTAATGCTCAAATATACTGTCAGCAATTAGAGCGTTTGAACCAAGCTTTGAGGAGAAAAAGACCTGCTCTAGTGAATCGAAAAGAGGTGATGTTTCATCAGGACAATGCGCAACCCAACACAGCAAGAATCACGTCACAAAAGATCGAAGAACTTGGTTGGGAGAAAATTCTTCATCCACCTTATTCTCCCGATCTTGCTCCTTCAGACTACCATTTGTTTCGTAGCTTACAGAATCATTTAGAAGAAACAGCTTTTGTAACACAGGAAGAGGTTAAAACTGACATTTGTTAGTTCTTCGAATCAAAGCCAAAAGAATTCTACAGTAATGGAATTAGTAAGCTTGTTAATAGATGGAAGGAGGTCATAGATAATCAGGGAACTAACATTTTTGATTGAATCTGTAATTAAATGTAACATTTGGTCACTTGTTTTCTTTATTCAAAATTCGGACAGAACTTATGGGATGACCTGATATATATATATATATATATATATATATATATATATATATATAAGGGCGGCTTATGATTGCGTCTAGCATGAAACAGCCTGTCGCCTCTGAGTGTTGACTTCAATGTTCACTTTTATGTTTATATTTACTTACGCTCTATCTCTGATATTGAGCACTTTATCCCATAAATATAGCACGCCTTAAAACTATATATATATATATATATATATATATATATATATATATATATATATATATATATATATATATATATACTAGTAATAACCTTATAAATATATGAAATTATACTCGTCCGGAAAACCTTCGGTGTCTTGATTTGCAAATAATCAAACCAATACCAAAGGGGAAAAAAGGTACAAAAAAAGAAAAAAAAGAAAAAAAAAGAGAACATTTCCGTTAGCCGAAAATAATCCTCTAGTATCCAAGTCCAAAGTCCAAAGAAAAAAAAACAATACGAGTAAGCAAAATAACTAAATAAAGTGCTCAATACGCTAAGTAGAGCAGTCCTAATTAAAGCTAAAGAGCCAGACGAACATACCACGGTTACAATTAACTGTATGTGAAACCGTAGTAGTATGTTGTCTGGCACCTTAGGTTTAATTAATTATATATATATATATATATATATATATATATATATATATATATATATATATATATATATATTTAGTTTATGAAAACTAGGTAATCCGTATGGGTAAACCTAAGGAGGATATAATCCAGAGAGTTCAATGTAAATCCAGAGCAAATAATTTAAATAAAAACAGACCACTTTAAGTTTCCATGTAATAAATATTTCACCACAGCCCTTTTAAAAGGACTGGGATCATCAGACTTTACTTCCAAACAAAAATGAAAAGAAAATTTACACATTTTTGACGGGCCGTATTAAACATATGTAAATTAACGAAGTGAGGAAGTGAGGCGAGGAGAGAGAGAGAGAGAGAGAGAGAGAGAAGACATGAGTGATTTAGCGGATGTTGACACATTTAAACGGTTAACTTAACGGAAGTTATATATTGAAATCGAAGGGGTAGAGAAGAAAAAAAACTCATAGAGAAAAAAAGAGAGAAGTAAGTTAAGAGAGAAGAGAAGAGAAGATGTCACTAATTTTCATTGTAAAAAAAAACAAACTAGAAACAGACGCTGTTATTTTGTTTTACTTTGAAAGTGTTATTTTGGGGGTTCATAAAGATTATAATGTTTGATATAAATTTGAATGTCTCTAGACTGTCTACAAATAATTTAATTTGATGTTTGTTAGTGATTTAAATTTTTAAAATTTTGGGGATTTTCTATGAAATCGTCGATTAGAAAAATATTCAGAGAAAATACAAAATTTTATTTTAAAATATAAGTTTACTTCTAGTAATCTTTTTTAAACTCTTAAAAAAAAATATTGATTATTAAGTTGACATCTCTATCCGTTTGAATTTTGTTCATGAATTTAACTCGTGACTGTTTCTAGATAGGTAATCTCTTTTACTTAAATTTTAGTTAAGTTATATATATATATATTATCACTTTAATCATTAATTTTAGTGGATTCACGTATTTGCCTAGACACTATGTTTGCATATTAAACAGTATGTTTATGTAAAAGGCTCGGTGGATTAATGGATAACCACTCGGATTAAGGAATCGAATTCCTGCCGAATCCATTACATTCAATTACGTACTAATGCCCTTGGGAAAGGTATAAATCCTCTTCTTCTACCCTCAGTCATGGGTAAATAGCAGGACAGACCTTAGATAGTAACTGTTCTACCGAAGAAGGAAATGGTAACCTACTGCGGGAAAAATCTGCCTCGTCGGTCATATATCGAAAGATACATGATCGCCTAATCACGGATGGCAGATAACTCACTGATATGTATCTATTTTAATCTTATTAAAGAAAAATATATGCACCAGGATTCGAACCTGCGTCCCCCTGGGCAGAGGAGAAACGTCGTTAGTGACATAACTTAATGTCTAATAAACAAAAGTGAGTATTTTTTTAATTAATGTAATTATTATTTATGTTATTTATTTTGAAATTAATTAATTTATTTATTATATATTTTAAATAATAGTGTATGAATGTAACCATTTCCTTTTATTTATTTTTTTTTACATTTTTATAGTTATGTATGTTGGACTCGGAAGGGAGTAATTCTTTCAGGAGCGGAGATATTTGAAAAAAAAAATCCGGGGCGTAGATTTATATTTTGATAAGTTTCTATAGCAGCATTCTCAGGTATTTTTGCGGGTAGGAAGGTTAAACATTGGCCAAGATCGGTATAAAATAAAATTATCAAATTGATATTGTCATAAAATCTATTGTGATATCTATATAGCAGAACATATGTATTTTTTACAAAAAAAAAACAAAACAAAAAAAACAAAGCAAAAAACCCTCAACAGAGCATACTCTATTTCAAGCCGTTCTGTACGCGGCTATCATTATCCTCGCCTCTGGAGGTTGATGATAGCCGCCTATGATGTATTATGCAACTATATATATATATATATATATAGTTGCATAATATATACATATATATATATATATATATATATATATATATATATATATATAGTTGCATAATATATATATATATATATATGTATTATGCAACTATATATATATATATATATATATGTATTATAACTATATATATATATATATATAGTTGCATAATACATATATATATATATACAAGATAATATATATTACGTATTACGCAACTATATATATATATGTATTATGCAACTATATATATATGTGTGTGTGTGTTATGTAACTATATATATATATATATATATATATATATATATATATATATATATATATATATATATATATATTTAAAATAATAGGATATGAATGTATTTAATGTTTTTACATTTTTATAGTTATGTATGTTGGACTGGGAAGGAAGTCATTCTTTCAAGAGGGGAGATATTTGGAAAAGAAATCCGTGGCGTAGATTTATATTTTGATAGCATTCTCAAGAAATTTCCGTCCAGATAAGTTACTTTTTCTTTTAATAAGTGTAGCATTCTTTACATAGAAGTTGTGGTTGAATGTATTTCTGTGTATGACTAATATATTTCATAAATTGTTGTGTGTAAGACCCTTTTTGTTTTTCAAAGATACGTTTTTTTTATATTTCTGCAGGTTTCCCCAATGTATTATGAGGAGCAGTTGTGACAGTTTATTTTGTTCAAACCTGCTTCAGAATTATTATTGTTATTGATATTTTTGGTTCTTATTATATTCATAAATATTTTGGGCGTGGTTGTCATTATTTCGATATTAAGATTGGTTGAATTGTTTTAGATAGTGTATGTTAAGGAGTTATTAGATAGTATTATATGCTTGTTTTATTTAGTTTATTGCCATTGTTATTCTTGTTGTTTTGGTACAAAAAACTGTGTACAATAATAGAAGTGTGAAGGGAATAAACGCCAGTTGAGCACACCATTTCTTTGCGGCTAGGAATGGTAAGCATTGCTCAAGATCTGATATCAAATTAACACTGGTATTCTTGGAGCATAAAACCTATTATGATATCTATATAATAAATACCAATGTCAGTGTGTCAATGCGTCACACTTTTTCAAATTTACCCCTAGAGGCCGTAGCCCAACATATCATAACCATTTTGGAATCAGGCAAACTCCGTAAGCCAATTAAAAACACCCCGGACCGGATCTGGACAAGAAATCCTGAAATTATGGTTTCCCAAATTTTATTACTGCGATTATTTTCAGTAATTTTTTTACTTGTGATGTTTTGCAAGTTTTTTTTTTTTTACGATAACAATTTTAATAACTTGGAAATAAACTTGAGAATAATTGAAATTAATTGTGAAATCCAACGAAAACCCATGAAATAAAAATGATTTCTTGTATGGAAAGTAGACTTACGTACATCAAATTGTCTTTAAATTAAGTGTCAATAGAAGATTTATCGTTGAACTTTTAAAAAGGTAGCTTAAATATTAATGCAATACTTAAATGCAGAGATCAATTTTGAGTTCTCTTGAAGTTTCTTGTTGCCTATTATATATGGCAGCATTATGCCTCGCAAAAAGAAATCTCCACCAACAGAGGACAAAGTAGTACAGAATTTTAAAACATTTACCGGTTTATAAATTCTTCGAATTAGAATTAAATAAATGAAAATAAATTCATCTTTAACTAACAATTTTTTTAAACAATAGTGTCCATAATATATCTTATTTATAAAAGCAATTAATTTTTGTTTCCTAAATAATGTCTTTGTTTTATTGCATTTTTATTTTACCATTTAGACTAGTTTTTTGTCTTTGGGGTTTTGTTTTACAAAAAGAAATTGGTGATTTAAATCCTCCACGGAGTTCTACTTTCAACAAAAATGGGACAAAATTTAATTTTTCGAAATTTCATAAAATTAAATAAGTGGTGGGTAACAAATGTAAAATATATATATATATATACATTTACCAAAATGTTCTCAAACATAATCTAATTCCTTTGTGAATAAGTCTTTAAAGTTTCCTTAAAATCCGACAATTATTTGATTTTTGCAAGAATTTCAGAACAAATGTGTTTTTCACAGCAAAAAAAGTTGTTAAAATTTTCTGTACAAAGATTTGGTCCACCCTGCTGAAACAAAAAAAAAAGAAGATTTTTTAACAAAAATTTCGAACATTCTAAAAAGGAATAAAAAATATAATTGAATAATTAGGAAAATCCTTTGGTCTTTCGTCTTAATAACATAAAATGTTGACGATAATTTTATTTTTAACTTTTGAACATTTTTTTCAACAGGGTAGATAATTTTTTTAACGAATCAGTGGCGGTACCTACCTCATATTCTTTCATACTCAGCAATCCCCTGCGTATTAGTGGATTTATTACCTTACTTGGTGGGAAATGATTTTTAAAAAAATCTATGATTTTGCAGGGAAGATTAAGAAGTAATTTGGCAAAACTTAAAAAAATAAAAAAAGGCATTTATTTGGGCTACAACACAACAGACAAAGTTAAAGAGATGAATTACTTCATGGACGAAGGAGATTGAAGATACGTTTGGAATAAAATAAGATTATTTTGAAGATTGGTCAACTAATTCCTTGGAATCTTCTTAGATCTTTTACGAATGATATCTGTCTTTGTTCTTTTTCGAAGACCGTTTCTATCTTAGTTGTTCGCTCCTGTATCGATTAAATAGAGCCTGGCTTAAAAAAAGCTTATACTATCAATAAATGGCAATAAAGATACGCTAAGCGGTCGAGCAGAAAGATAGATTGTCTTTGATAGACGAACAGACAGACAGAAGAACGCCGTAAATAATGAACGTCCATTCAGAAGACACACAATGGTCGATTGACGACAGATTCAAAATCTCTCACGCACATAGTGTCGCTTTGATGAAGAGATTTCAGTTAAACAATGAAGTCGCTAACAAGGAAGAAATTTAAACCTGTAAAATAAGCAATGAAAAAAAAATGTCACTAAATTTTGAGGCATTTTAGTTTATTTTTTTCTTCTCCATTCATATAATAATCGCGATTTTATCGATATCGTTGGACATGAAATAAACGCGGTCATGTCAGTTAACACATGAATGCGCATGCTTAAAAAAGAAAAAAAACATGGGCGCGACGGATGAGATTAATATTATCTCTGGGCTTTTTTTTAAAGGAATCTCTGTATCTCTCGAAGGTCATTATATGCGATCTTATTTCTTATGCTTGCTAATTTATGGGCAGTCATGGACGCCGACATTTCTCGATGTCTAGTCCAAATCTGAACCTTTGTGATGCTATCAGAGACAGACTAAATCCCAGGCTTTATCGTCTGCTTCCACGGATTATTTCTGCAGCTAATAATTTCCCTCTAAAACACATTTCATCGAGTAACTGGTGATAGCTAGAATTTATATATCTGCTGAATTAAAAAAACTAGCCTTCACCACTCGAACACAAAATCGCCAAAGCTGGAAATTTGAAACTTACATCAAAAGATGCTGAAACGAAGAAATATCCTTAAAGGCGTCTTTAAGACCTTGAAATTGACACTTCAGAAATGGTTATTGTAAACTATGATATCACAGGAAAGGATTTCTTCAGGGTTCGCGATATCACAGGTAGGATTTATTCAGCAAAACACGGCCAAGCCTTCATTCACTGTAATAATAACAGATAAACTCTAGGGAGATAAATAAACTCCTCGTTCGTTAATTTTTTTTAAAAGATTATTGCTGTAAGATGCTCTTATATATATATATATATATATATATATATATATATATATATATATATATAAGTGAACATAGAAGTCAATACTAGTTCTGTTTCATATATGCAATCGTCACGCCTGACGATTGCATCTAGCATGAAACAGACTGTCGCCTCTAAGTGTTGGCTTCTATGTTCACTTTTATATTTACACATGCTCTATCTCTGATATTGAGCACTTTATCCCATAAATATAGCGCATCTTAAGACTATATTTCTTCATATATATATATATATATATATATATATATATATATATGGCTCAAACACTAATATTTCATGGTTATAATTTATTACATTGGAATCGTAATCACAATCTAATTCATCAGACATACATACATATATATATATATATTGTTATACGTTATTTATATAGACACAAATATTTAAGTGAATGCTCTGTTTATAATAAAAGTATTAACAACATTTACTGGCCTGAACGTCCGAGAAATTTTCATAGAAAATATGAGTCCAACAGGAATCGAACCTCTATCCTACACGGAACCGTCATATAGCCTGGCGTTCTATACCAGTTTAGCTACAGAGGAACCGTCTGGTTATATGTTGTTCATAGGTACAAGCATTTATACAAAGCTGTGCGTTAATATCTATTACCGTAAATTTTCATTAGGCTTTTAAATTCAAACGGTTGACAATGTGATCAGCGTTCATTAGAACGTGAAAAAATATAGTTCTGTACTACTTACAGCCCTGAAGATGATCTGGGAAGAAGATCGAAAGTACTTGGGAAATGAAAATAAAAGAAATTTAAACAGCTATAGCACATTTCTCTCATCCTTAATATCAACACACGGAAAGTTATTCGTGAGTATGAACGGATTTTGTTAAAAATTAGCAGGCATAATATCTGTAATTTATCCAATCAGACATACCTAAATGATAATTTTCTGCCTAAATGCACAAATATATATATATATATATATATATATATATATATATATATATATATATATATATATATATATATTGAAACTTGATAAGCATGGAATAATAATAATACAACACAAAATGTACGTAAACAAAATGTATTGAAACAAGGAAAAGGTACACAATATTTACAGTTAGTTTTGGTATATTCTTGGGAAGACTGTTCCTGCAGAATGGGATTGACTTAATCGCAGTCGGGCAGAGTCTCTCTCGATTCGATCTCTTCTTACTAACTATCTTCCCCCGTCTTCCGGTACCAACCCATATTTATATGGTCAGTACTCCACTGATGTAAATTAGGTGTATCGTACCACAACATATATATATATATATATATATATATATATATATATATATATGTTGGCAACTGAGGTATGAGAGTCAAGCAGTTAAGTTTTTAGAACCAACATCCAGACTACCCGTACATAACATTTGATTATAGGGGTGAAGGCTTGTGCAGAACCAACCACACTTTTTGGAAGAGCCGAATAAAAGAACGCGTGCACAGTGTAGCACAAGGTCACCAAACGGCGCTCTGCAGGTTTTGAATTCATTGTCCTTCTGAACCGTTCGCCAGCCAAGGTTATAGGACCTAGTCTGTCCTGCTATTTACCCATAGCTGACCGAAGGAGAGGTGAATTCATATCTTTTCATATATATATATATATATATATATATATATATATATATATATATATATGAAAACCCGCCAATTTTAAAAGGATTTTTAAAAATCCAATATTATTTCGTATTAGTATAAAGCTGACTTATTTTAGTGAATACAACTGTTTGAGTCTACTTTCGTGTTGTTGTATATATATATATATCTTAAATAGAGAAATAGGCCGGTTGATATTAATTACGCTGTATAAGAAAAAAGAAACGCATTTGTTTATACTATTTACATTATTCGGACTATTGTCCTCATCTTTGTCGCCATGTTTATCACAACGTTTCAGCCGTTGTACGCTCCGGCCTTCTTCAGGTGGTTGGAATGTCGAACTGAACCCTTTATTTTACTCACTGGGGTAGACTGTTCTAGTTCCACGTGCCATGTTTAATGGATGTCAGTTATTAGTTATTTTCTGTTAATTCCCCTCACCAAGTCCTCTTCACTGTTTTAACCGAGATTGAACTCACACTCTTCGGGTCTTGTCACTGGATTTAACTAACGCCTTTACCCTAAGGACACATGGCACAGTGGATAAAGGCGTTAATTAGATCCAGTGACAGGACCCAAAGAGTGTGAGTTCAATACCCGGTTAAGGCAGTGGAGAACTTTCAGAGGGGAATTAACAGGAGATAACTGAGATCCATTCGTCAATTTAGATGTCTCAAAAATGAAGTTACTCCAAAATTCGCTTGAGGATGAAATGGAACTAATGTCTTTAATTAAACTACAAAATGAAATTCGAAGCTTTTAGCTTCCATTTTTGAAACACGGTTAGAACTGTGTAGCGAAAAACATTTTAAATCAGTTAATTTATAATATTAATGTTCTGTAAATTTACATTGAGCACTATTTTGTAAAAATAAAAATATCTATAAGAACACCGGATTATATATCTTTACTCTTCTTTCTTCATATATATATATATATATATATATATATATATATATATATATATAGTTAATTTCCAGATCAATTCTGTGGACAAGCCAGATTAGTATAAATACCAATCTGTCTTGTCCACAGAATTGATCTGGGAATTGTCGACATGAAAAAAAATAAAATAATAATCCCTTTACTATATAGATAATTTACATTAACCAGAAAAAAAGGCTTAGACAGAAGCGTCTATCTTTTTAAATTTGGATTTTTAATGTAACTATAATAACAAAAACATTTCGATTTCATTTTTGCCTTGAAAAAGTCGGAAGACGAAACGCGTCGGCAAAATCTAAAATTTTTTCCAATTGTCATTTGATAATATATATATATATATATATATATATATATATATATATATGATTGTAATAATGATGTAGACGTTGGTTTTCAAAGGCGTATGCATATATACGTACAAAGTAACCTTCTCACACGACTCTTTAGGTGAGGGAGAAGGCTACTATTTCTTCATGATTCCTGTATTATTGTTTCTTCTTAAGACACTAAGTCTTATATTCAGTTTAGGAATTGCTGAAAATGACAGAAGGTTTTAATTTAGAGATAAACAGACACAAAAATGGAGTGATCATTTTTTTTTCTGGTATGGTGGGGGTGCGATTTTGGCTAAAACAAAAACCTAATTCTGTATGCGCAAATGTATTTCAGCACATCAGGGCCGGGTGACGGCCATTAAGCCCCACCCCTGTCCACACCTAATAAAATGGCAGTCTGATATTTCTAGCCACTCACGCTTGACTTTAATGAGATTTTCTTCAGTTTTGCATGCGCTGAATATCGTTAATGTTTCATTTAATTACTTCGCCGCAAGCAAGGCAATAAAGCCACTAAGACGCAAGTGGGTGGGGGTGAGAGAATTTGAGAAAAATGAAAAGCGTTGTTAAGGAGAGAGAACAATAAAAGAATCTGGATTCAGACGACACGATAACGACTGACATTGCGTTTAAACTTTTGAATCTTAGAGATGAGTGAAAAGAATCCGGAAGTGTGTTCCACAAGGAAGAAGAAAAAAAAAACTGTTAACATAAAATATACGCTTACATCTCGCCAATGTAAAATGATGAGACCTTGCTGCCAATCTAGTACTGCGCTCAAATTGTTAAAGTCTAGGCACCAAAGAGAAAAGGTCATCATAACAATTACCTTGAAATTAAGAAAACACACAAAGAAGCTACAGTATAAAAGCGACTGACGCTGAGATGCCAGGTCAGGACCAATAACGTTGAAGATTTTTATTTACACTATTTACATTGTTCGGACTATCTCCTATATCTTTGTTGCCATATTTATCACAGCGTTTCAGCCGTTGCACGCTCCGGCCTTCTCCAGGTGATTGGAATGTCGAACTGAACCCTTTATTTCGCTCACTGAGTTAGACTGTTCTAGTTCCACGTGCTATGTGTAATGGATGTCAGTTATCAGTTTCCTCTTGTTAATTCTGTTATCTATCTATCTATCTATCTATCTATCTATCTATCTATCTATCTATCTCATTTTGTTCATATCTATATCATTCTGCTCATATCGAATCTATCTATCTATCTATCTATCTATCTATCTATCTCATTTTGTTCATATCTATATCATTCTGCTCATATCGAATCTATCTATCTATCTATCTATCTATCTATCTATCTCATTTTGTTAATATCTATATCATTCTGCTCATATCGAATATATATATCTATCTATCTCATTTTGTTCATATCTATATCATTCTGCTCATATCTATCTATCTATCTATCTATCTATCTCATTTTGTTCATATCTATATCAATCTGCTCATATCGAATATATCTATCTATCTATCTCATTTTGTTCATATCTATATCATTCTGCTCATATCTATCTATCTATCTATCTATCTCTCTATCTATCTATCTCATTTTGTTCATATCTATATCATTCTGCTCATATCTATCTATCTATCTATCTATCTATCTATCTATCTATCTATCCACACAATTCTTTATATATCTATGTCATTCTACTCATATCTGTCTATTCTTCAGGTGGTTGGAATGTCGAACTGAAACCTTTATTTCGTTCAAAGGGGTAGACTGTTCTAGTTCCACGTGCCATGTCTAATGGATGTCAGTTATCAGTTATCTCCTGTTAATTCCTCTCTCCAAGTTCTCTACTGCCTTAACAAGGTATTGAACTCACACTTTTTGGGTCCTGTCACTGGATCTAACCAACGCCTTTATCCACTGGGCCCGAACAATGTAAATAGTGTACATAATACCTCAACTCAGAAATATAGACAGATTTTTATTTGTATTTTATCAAGAATCTCTAAATAAATAACAGAATCACAAAACTATATATGGCATGAATATTCAATACATGAAGGAAAATTTCAACGTGTTGAATTACTATTCAAATTGTTTAAAGGTTATCGTAAAATGATCACACATGTACCTATGTTTCAACGTGATATGGCCAATTTTCCTTTTTCTTGCATTAAATAACATGTTCGGATTTACAGGTTATTTTAAATGGAGGATGAAGTGCGTAGCTATTGGGTAAAGTGTATTCTTGCGAAATCATCAGGTATCCGATAAAATTACTTATTCTGCATCCTACGTGATGCCTGCTTAGCGATGGTACGCCATTATTCTATATATCCACCATCTTCAAAACAAACACGCGCACACAAGAGAAATGTGAATTTTGTTAAATTTTATCAGAGGCACCTCTAAATATAAACATCCACATTTACAGTAGGTATGTAACTAGTTTCTCCGTTTCTGTGTAAAGATATCAATCTATCTGTTAATTATATATATATATATATATATATATATATATATATATATATATCATTTTGTTCATATCTATATCATTCTGGTGATATCTATCTATTTATCTATGTATCTTTCTATGTACAAATTTCTGTATATATGTATGTCATTCTACTCATATCTATCTATATATCTATCTATCTCATTTTGTTCATATCTATATCATTCTGCTCATATTAAATCTATCTATCTATCTATCTATCTATCTATCTATCTATCTATCTATCTATCCAATTCTGTACATATCTGTCATTCTCCTCATATCTATCTATCTATCTATCTATCTATCTATCTATCTATCTATCTATCTATCTCATTTTGTTCATATCTATATCATTCTGCTCATATCAAATCTATCTATCTATCTATCTATCTATCTATCTATCTATCTATCTTTTAACGCCCAGACGTCTCAGAAGTCTAGAATATCGCCAATGGTGTTTTGTAAAGATTTCCTGTCATGACTCCGTACCGATTCCCTCTCGTTCCCCACGTACTCCTTTCTCATCAACACTCCCTCCCCTTTCATCCACGCGTTGGACGTGCCCATCTGGCTTTTTGGGAAAACTCCACACGTTTTGTTTTTTTTTTGTTTTTTTTTTGCGTCTATTTTCGTTCAAGTGTTTCTCTTTTGAGTCGCGAAGGATTTGGGTCACTTACTTTCATGCTTTTCACGCAGTTTGTCGCGACGATGACGAGAGAAAAAAAACTGTCACATCCGCATATTTATATCTGTACGTTATAATTTCTAAAGACACGTACTTGCTTGATGGAGCCAGGCATTACGTAGCAGAGACGGGAGGAGGAGAAGTTTGCAGGTAAAGATTAGTGGTTAGAGCAAAGATTTCAAAATTAAAATCATGACAAGCATTCTCTCAGAAATTAATATACTGATTGACATTGCTTACTCTTCCAGCCACACTGCCTTCTCTCTCTCTGACCTTATATATACATACATATATATATATATATATATATATATATAGTGTAACCCGGATATAAGAGACCCGGATATAAGAGAAACCCGATATAAGAGAGATTTTCTCTGGTCCCAAATTAGAGCCTGTGTTAATGTATATAAAATAGACCAAACCGGATATAAAAAGAACCCGGATATAAGAGACTTCTTATCCGGTCCCGACAACTCTATTATATCCGGGTTACATTGTATATATATATATATATATATATATATATATATATATATATATATATATGTCCATGCAGCTCTTATCTTAAGTTACAACTTAAAAGAGACTGTTTGACTAGCACAAGGCCTAACCAAAATTCATGTAAAAAAAAAATAAACTACAGACAAAAGTTCATTTTCTCCATCAAGACATTCATTTCTGTAGTTCCCTGCTGCCAGCATGAAGAATTTTTTTCTGATGATGGCTATGTTGGTCGAAACTAGTCGAGGAAGCATAATGAAATTATAAAACGAAAAAATATTAACATACAACCCAGTGTGTCTGAAGATTGAATTTTTTAATATGTTTTATTGTTCAAAACACACACACACACACACACACACACACACACACACATATATATATATATATATATATATATATATATATATATATATATATATATATATATATAAAAATATATAATACATTATTACATTGATTGCACAACTTGGAATTTCATGCTTTCTGTTTGCACCCGACGATGTAGAAAGCATGTTGAGCAATCAATGTAACGTATTATGTATATTTCTTAATATATATTAAATAGCTCTGTTATTTAACATTGAGCACAGTTTTTTCTACACCATAGAGTATTTATATGTATGTGTATACGATCGCTCACTCGTACATCTACCTATATTTATCCATTTACTTCATATGCCCGTGCTTGATTCAAAACTCGTACGACTCATACAGCAATCGCTATCACTTGACTTAAAATATTTTTGCCCTTCCTTGCCTTTAAAGGAGTGCCCTTTTCCATGCTGATGTTGCTACATGCCTTACTTCTTGCCTATCTCACACTACGAATTTTTTCTAAGCTCTATACTAAACATTAAATCTGTTACGAACAAAGAACAAAACAAAATGAACACAAAACGATCAGCTTTAAAAAAAGGACTCGTAACTGGAAAAACCGAATGAAAAAAGAATGTTAACAACAAATACTTTTTCACACCCAACCCAGTTCTGCGGAATCAGAATCAACGTTGAGTTTAAGCAAGCGAATGAGCCAATTGACGTAAAGTGCCATGCAGATTTAAATTTTTCCCACTTGTGACGAATGCAGCTATCGATTTTTTTTTTTGATGCTAGCATGCTAGTTAACATTCGTGTCAATCAGCTGTTGGCTCTCACGCTGGCCAATAGAATCTTCCTGTCTATTCGTGGCGGCCAGCTATTGGCTCTCATTCTGGCCAGTAGAAAATGGCTGCAAATTACATGAAAACTGGCGTAGATGCATGAAAAAAATCGATTATTTCCACTATCGATGGCAGTTGGGAAATGCAAAGTCGATCTTGGCCTTCCCGATAACTTGGAGCATGTGCATGTAAATTTTGGTGCAAATCCGTCGAAAATTTCGGCTGTGCATTCGTTACATCTTACATTTATATATATATATATATATATATATATATATATATATATTATTGAGATGTTTCATTGAATATATATATATATATATATATATATATATATATATATATATATATATATATATATATATATTATTGAGATGTTTCATTGAATAATTTAGACAAGTTTTGTCTACTTATTTTCAACTGGATCCTTTCATATTTACGGACAAGCTTTTTGGTGCCATTATTCAAAGAAGTGAGAAAATTACACATTATATTTGTTTGTGAAATAAACAACATCCTGCTGATGACATTGTGCTGATGTCGAAAGTACTTAGATAAAAATAATACATATTTACATACATAATACATACATATACACGGTAATTTTCTCACTATTCAATATTCTGTTTATGCGATATTTTTATGGGTACAATTTATTTAAGTTTTTAATTAAACCGTATTAATTACATTTAACGAGCTGAATGTTCCAGAAACTTTGTAAAATACATACATTCTCCGACATGAATCGAACATGTATTCCTATACGGAAACCGTTGTATGACCTGACGGGTTATACCATTTAGCTACAGGGAAGCGTCTTGTTAGCAAAGTCCAAATTACTATTTTTAAGCACACAATCTTCGACGATTTTTCTCGAGTGACCATATCAGCGCATGAATCTTATCTTAACGTCAACAATGACAACATATAATGAAATGGATTAAGTTCGACGTCCGACAATTATTCAGCATATTTTTTGCTTATATGTTATTTTATAGATACAATTTATTTAAGTAATTTCTATGTTTTTGAAAAAAAAAAACAGCATTAATGAAATTTCTTCATTCAGGCCGGTAAATGTAATTAATGGTGTTTTATTAAAAACATATATATATATATATATATATATATATATATATATATATATATATATATATATATATATATATACAGGTAATCGATCCGTTGATATATAATCCGGATGGATCCTAGTAAATAGTATTAAAAAATTAAAACTGATCCACAACGTTCGATGTTTTTATTTTAACAAAGCATATGTATTTTTACAGCAAAAAAGCAAAAATTACCTCAGTCTATGTTGAGGTAATTTTTCTTTTTTTTAATATATATATATATATATATATATATATATATATATATATATATCTGGAGAGAGAAAGAGAAAAAGAGAACTGCTAAAGCTAATTAATGAGCGAAGCATGTCAAATTTATGATGATTTCTAACTTATCCTAATTTTACCTATAATAATTAAATTTAACTCACTACTACACACATTAAACATTGAAGACAGACTAGCCAAAAATGTACACGAATGACAAGTGTAACCCAGACGACATGGCGCCATTTACTGTAAACTTTCTTTAAACTTAATAACTCAAAAACGAGAAATTTGTGGACATATATTTATATGTACTTTTGTCCTGATTCCGTATGAGGAACCAGCTCCTAACCTTTGTGAAAGTATTTTTGGTACAATCCATCTATCTATCTATCTATCTATCTATCTATCTATCTATCTATCTATCTATCTATCTTTTATATATATATATATATATATATATATATATATATATACATACATATATATATATATACTGTTGAAGCTTAAATAAGCATGGAATAATACAACACAAAATGTACGTTAACAAAATGTATTGAAACAAAGAATAGGTACACAATATTTACAGTTAGTTTGGTATATTCTTGGGAAGACTGTTCCTGCATAATGGGTTGACTAAATCGCAGTCGGGCAGAGTCTCTGGATTCAATTTCTTAATCTCTACTATCTTCCCCGTCTTCCGGTACCAACCCATATTTATATGGTCGGTAGTCCGCTTATGTAAATTAGGTGTATCATACACAACAATATATATATATCAATCACCTTTTGGAAGTTCCACGTTTGTGAGCCAAGCCTTGTGAACGAAATTGGGTAGACGGAACCCTTAGGAGCCGTCGATAGTCACAAGTCATCGTGACCGAGGGTCTGAGTGTGCTGGCCTTGTTTAGATTGTTAATCATGCTAGATAACACGCACTCTCCCAGAAAGTGTAAAGTCTGCTCAGCACTATTGCAGTGTAAATCACAAGTTGGCTCGGTGGAAGTTGAACACACGCAAATGTGCCTGAGCGAGCGTCTGCAATAGACGGGTATCCTCGAATACGTGTGGCCAACTATTATATATATATATATATATATATATATATATATATATATATATATTGTGTTTGTGTTGTTTTACGCGTGAGTTTACGACCCCATTCACACACATGGGATTAAAATGTGTACATATATAGTCAGAGGACCGGATGAAGTAACGTCTATTCTAACGTAATTTCAACGAAGAAATAAATTGAATAACATATGTATTTCCCCTTTTCTCCTCGGCAATTTTATAATTTTAAACTTAATAGTGATTAAATTTGGATTTTAAAATTGACAGTTTTTAATTTTAATGTCAAATTATATCATATAATTTAATAATTATTGGTTAGTATAAGTTGTTTTTTTTTTAATATTACCCGTATTTTAACGATCTGAATAGCTATTATAACATGACTTCGTTGTCAGGCTTTTTGAATTTTCCTATACTTGTATTTTGATTGGTCATTCTAGCTTTTGTAACAATGTTTTCCCCTAGCGAAGGATCGTTAATTAACTTTTAAAACTATTTGTTTTGCATTCAACATCATCACTTGATAAGACACCGTAGTGTAGTGATTTTATAACATGTTTATGTTATAAATTTTTAAATAAACAATTATATATATATATATATATATATATATATACATAAATATAAAAGTGAACATAGAAGTCAACACTTAGAGGCGACAGTCTGTTTCATGCTATATGCAATCGTGGCCTGAAGATTGCGTCTAGCATGTAACAGACTGTCGCCTCTAAGTGTTGACTTCTATGTTCACTTTTATATTTACACATGCTCTATCTCTGATATTTATTTATCTCTGATATTTATTCCATAAATATAGCACACCTTAAGACTATATTTCTTCATATATATATATATATATATATATATATATATATATATATATATATATATTATTATTAGCATGTGCCACTCAAGTACCTATTCATGATCCCCTAGGTAAGATTTATACATAAATAGACAGTATTGCGATGGGATCTCTTTTAGGCCCCCATTTTTCTAATTATTATATGGCACATTTAGAAAATAAACTATTTAATGACACTAATAAACCCCATATATGTATGATAGATTGAAGGCATTTTCATTTTAGCTAAAAATATTGATCAAATTACACAACTTAAACTTAAAAACACATTTGAAAGTCACTCCGTCCTCAAATTTACACTACAACTTAATATTAATAATAAAATTTCATTCGTTGATGTATTTATTGATTTCAGCACACATAAATTTATTACTTCTCTATATACAAAACCCATTAGCATTAACTCGTATCTTCTTAATTATAATAGTGAATGTTCCAAACGATATAAGTTAGCCGTTAAAAAAAAAAAAAAAATTAAAAAATTAATTCAACGCAAACAAATGATATCTTCTTCCAAGACCATATTCTATAAAGAATTACATAACATTAAACAAACACTTGTTAATAATGGATTTCCTAATTCCGTCATTGATCAAAATTCAAAATCTATCTGAATAAATTTAATAATACCTCTAACTAAATTGATAATATTAATAATAATATTGTACGTCAAACTAAACATAACACTATTAACTTATATTATTGTAAGCAAATACATAATAATTACAAACATGATGAAACAACACACAAAAACATAATAGGTAGAAATATTAAACCCATTAATAATAATAAACAAGTTAAGCTCATCATATATTATAAAAAAATTAAAACAATTGATCTCATAGTCTCTAATAAACCTACAACCATACAACTAAATCCTAAATCCATTTCATTATATATATATATATATATATATATATATATATATATATATATATATATATATATTGAGAGAGAGTGGGCAGAAGAAAGAGAAAAATAGTTTATTGCGTCAGAAAAGATCAGTCATATGAATACATAAAATCGTGTCCAAAAGTCGTCAACTTTGGTAAGAGAAACTTAATGGTTCTTTCTATTAATTAAAATTCCCCCAATCGAAAGCAAAAAAATAAAAATAAAAATAAATAAATAAATAAAATAAAATAAATAAATGAAATAAAAATTAAAATAAGTGGCGATTGAGAAATAAATCTTCAGATTCGGAGAAAACAATCAGAATGATAAAAACAAAAAAAGGGGAAAATGTGACATTTTTTTTTCTTGTTGTCTGTATGCGTGGTTGAAGAAAGCGCGCCTAGATTCGCAAAGAGAAGATGATTAGTGATTTCTCAACAAATTCTTTAAGAAGCACTTTTCCAAGACAATTTTCTTTCTTGTCTGACACTAACCCAAAGAAGGTCAAAAGAATCGCTACTTTTTATGTAAGACATATATTTGTGTTAGAGTACATCAGATTTATTCTGCCTAAGTGTCCGTATCCCGTATAATATATCTATCTATCTATCTATCTATCTATCTATCTATCTATATATATATATATATATATATATATATATATATATTTGTGCGTGGAGAGGTGATGAGGCTAGTGCTACTGAAATAGCACCCTTCTTTGAGGAAGTTCGTCTCTATTCTAAGTGAATGCAGATAGTATTTTTTTTTACCTCTTTTTTGGCAACTAAACATGTCGCTTTTAAAATGATTTTGGCGCCAAAAACAAAAGGCGAAGAAAAAAGAAATAAAAAGAAACGAAGCGATAAGAATAAAAAATAACCAGAAAAAGAAAGTTTAGAAGAATTTAAAAGAAAATAGTTTAGACGAAAAAGTAAGAAAAAGATTTACTTTAAGGTGAATATCAATGAATGAAAGAAAGAACAAGAAGGGATGGAAAAGGAAAATCTTAGTGGAAAAAGAAGAGAGGAAAGTAGTAGTAGTAAAAGAAGAAGAGGAAGGGGAGGAAGAATAATAATAATAGAGAGATGACGAATAAAGAGAGTGAAAAGAGAGAAGAACAACAGAGAGAAGTATAGACAAGAACATAGAAAGAGAGAGAGAGAGAGAGGAAGAAGAAGAAGAACAGAGAGAGGAATAAGAATAGAGGGTGAAGAAGAAGAAGAAGAAGAGGAGGAGGCGGAGGAGGAAGAGGACGAATAGAGAGTGGAAGAAGACGAACAGAGAGAGAAAGCAGAAGGAGGAGGAGGAAAAGAAGAAAGAGATGAATAGAGAGAAGAAAGAAGAATAGAGAGAAGACTATAGAGAGAAAGTAGTAGTAGAAGTAGTAGTAGTAGTAAAAGAAGAAGAAGGAGAAGAAGAGAGAAAGCAGAAGGGGGAGTGGAAGGAGAAAGTGAAGATGAAGAATAGAAAGAAGAAGAAAGAAGAAAAAAGAGAAGACTAGCGAGAAGAAGAAGAAGAAGAAGAAGAAGAAGAAGAAGAAGAAGAAGAAGAAGAAGAAGAAGAAGAAGAAGAAGAAGAAAAAAATAGAGAAAGCAGAAGGAGGAGAGGAAGAAGAAAGTGAAGATGAAGAAGAAGAAGAAGAAGAAAAAAATAGAGAAAGCAGAAGGAGGAGAGGAAGAAGAAAGTGAAGATGAAGAATAGAGAGAAGAAGAAAGAAGAATAGAGAGAAGACTAGCGAGAAGAAGAAGAAGAAGAGGAAGAAGAAGAAGAAGAAGAAGAAGAAGAAGAAGAAATGAAGAAGAAGAAGAAGAAGAAGAAGAATGGTTATTATCATGAAGGGCGACTAGGAATGTTAACACAAACATGCCAAAGGTCATTATCAGGTGTCATGTATTATTATCTGGGTCCCAATGCTTCTTCTTTTCTACCTTTTGTCTGGGGAACTGACTCTTTACACCCCACTCCCCGCTGTCGATATCGCTGACACCAACACTAAATAATTCCTCTTTTTGCCGCCCACCTCACTGTCTTTTTGCCTCAAATGACGCCTCTTGTAAGTCTTTTCTCCGTTATTCACGATTTGGTCTCGTCTGTTCCGATTCGTTTTCCGTCTTTTTTTCCTTATCGCGGGATGTCCATCGGTGCAATGCCGTAAATAACAAAAAAAAAAAAAAAAAAAAAAAGAAAGAAAAGAAAGAAAAAAAAGCCTTTTCAGTTGGAACTTTTGTATTCGGCAACTCATTTCATTCAGACTCGTAATAAATTCATCTTTCGTCACCTCCAGTTGTATTTTTTTTTCATGAAAGTCTTGAAAAACAGACGAATATTGGACGAAGATGATTATTGCCTAATATTAGGGTGTTTAGAAAGTAATTACCGACTATTCCCGAGTATAAAACGACTTTTAAGTCTTAAAAATTACCCCCTAAAATAGGAGATCTCTAATACAACAATTAAAAAAAAAAAGCTAACTTTAAATCCTGTGATGTATCGGCACTGGTAAAGTAGGTTACTAAGCTTTCGCCATGGATCGTGGTAGGCTAATAACTGCCTCAGTATTGTAATTCAGTCAGTTATGTGACATACGTGATACACGCTTAGGCGATCATGTATCTTTCGATACATGACTGACGAGGCAGATATTTTTACCCGCAGTAGGTTGCCATTTTTTTTATATGGTAGACCAGTTGTCTCCCAAGGCTATAGAACCCGGTCTGTTCTGCTGGGGAGAGAAGAAAAGGATATTAGCACGTAAATGAATGTAATAGATTCCACTGGAATTCGAACTCGGCTCTTCGATTCCTCAATCCGAGCCGCTATCCATTATTACACCAATCTAATTATCAATGTAAGTCTTTCTAGTTGAAACAGTTCATATTATAATGCTGTACTACAGTAATAAATGTAATAAAATGTAATACGTTTTACTTCTTGATTTCACGTTAAAATGCAATATTCAAGTGATGATTATTACACGACAACTTGCAAAATGTTCCGCTGCGCAACATGCAGAATTAACAAGTAGCGTAAATAAATCTTTCGTTCATGATTTGTAAAGCTATGGGTTTCATTCACACCAATCATTATTTCTCATAGTAGTGTGAAATAAAGTGAGTCCCCGCCTATTCGCGTTTCAGTTTCGCCGCTTCACACATACGCGGATTTTTCTTTAGAACATATGTACTTGTTATTCGCGGAAACTCCGAATATTCGCGTGTTTTTCTAAAGAACATATGTAAAAATTATTCGCTGAGAACTCCCTCGATTTGCGTATTTTTTTCAATAGAACATATTTAAAATATTCTTGTATTATTTTCCTTTTATTTAAGTGACTTAAAACATATAACAGGCCGTTTTTATGGTAAAAATTGGTAGAATTGTACATCTTCATTGTAAAAAAACAAACGCAAAAACTTGCTTTTGTTCTGTGTTAGGGGGTGCGGCTGGGGTCTTAAAAGTGGATTATGCTAATTCTGGTGTGGGGGTGGCATCATCACAGTTCTGTTTTTAGAAAATATTTTAAACTTTATATTTTATGTCTTGTTACACATATTTTATGCAGTATTTTCAATGGTTGTATCGATCTAATTAAGAACGGTTATTGTACGTATGAAAGAAAATGTCGTTAATACTGTTTATTATAAACAGAGCATTTACTTAAATATTTGTATCTATTAAAAGAACGTATAAACATAAAAAATGTCTTAAAATAATCTTCGGACTTTGTCCATTTCATAATGTGTGACGTCATATATATATATATATATATATATATATATATATATATATATATATATATATGCCAATACTCTTGGGAAAGGTATGAATCCATCTATCCTCCCCACAGCTATGGATTAAATAGCAATACAGACTTGGTTCTTTAGCCTTGGTTGGCAATCAGTCTACTACAGAAAGAAATGGCAACCTACAGTGTGAAAAATCTACTTCGTCAGTCATTAAGACACTGGAGACGACTTATACTACGGATGTTAAAAAAACCCCAAAAACATGAAAGTTTACCTAGATTTCGGGTCCCGTTTTATCTATAGATCGCCTTATATGTGGAAGTATACGGTACGGATTTCCTCTTTATAAATAAAGGGCGTTAATTGGGATAATTGGAAAGTAATAACGTATTTCACTGCGTTTAATTAGGAGTCAACTGGTGAAAGAACCAACAGATGATTGCATTTTTAATACAGTAAATATTTTATATTCAATTTAAGTTGAATTTGTTTTTATATCCTTTCTGATAAAGCGGAATTGATTTCAGAACACCTCAATGATACAGGCGAAGGGTATTTCGACGTAGTGTGATGGTTAACAAGTTTGTCTCGGTATATCAACTACGACTAAATAGTTAATTCTATTCTCACTTGGTGCTCCACACATTCAGCCTTGTACCACATCTAAACTACACTTCGTGAATCAATAGCCACTTCGACGTAATCTGTCTATATTTCTGAGATGAGGTATTATGTACATTATTTACATTAGTCGGGCTATTGTCCTCATCTTTGTCGCCATATTTGTCACAACGTTTCGGCCGTTGTACGCTCCGGCCTTCTTCGAAATTCCAACCACCTGAAGAAGGCCGGAGCGTACAACGGCCGAAAACGTTGTGACAAATATGGCGACAAAGATGAGGACAATAGTCCACTTCGACGTGTTGTAATGGTTAGCAAGTTCATATCGACTGAGTTGTGAGTTCAATCCTTACCGAGTGTTCTATACTTTCGGCCTTATGCCACACCTGAGCTACGGTTGGGAAATCGAAATTATACGAACAAAGGACACTAAGACGTGGTGTAACGGTTAACAAGCTTGTCCCGCTCGATCAATTACGACTCAGTAGTGAGTTCGATCATCACTGCGTGCTCCATAATTTTCGGCCTTGAGCCACTTCTACACTTTTAAAATCGCTATGTGTACTGCTACCCTATCTGGACTTGGGCTACACAATCTTAACTGTCCAACTGAGAGAACACTTTCTGTCTCCCATCAGCATGGCTGAAGCTCACCTACAGGAGAGTGTCATTACTCCTTCTCGGACTAACGTTTTCCACTGACTTGGAAAGATTATATTGAATCAATTTTTAGGTCTGCTGCTAGGAAAGTTGGTTCACTGTGTCGCGCTAGACATTTTTTCTCGTCAGAATCAACCTTGACCATTTATAAGTCTACCATTCGTCTATGCAGTTGAATATTGCTGCCATATGTGGTTTGGGCCCCCGCTATGGAATAGGCACGGTGGAGTAATGGATAGCGACTTGGATTGAGGAATCGGAGAGCCGAGTTCGAATTCCAGTCGAACCCATTACATTCACTTACGTGCTAACACCCTTGAGTAGTCCGCATCTTCTACCTCCTATGAGTAAATAGCCGGACAAACCGAGTTGCCTTGGGTGGCAACCCATCTAGAAGAAGGAAACTCGGAATTCACTTACGTGCTAACACCCTTGGGAAAGATGTGAATCCTCTTTCCATCCAGCTATGGGTAAATAGCAGGACAGACTGGGTTCTATAGCCTTGGATGGCAACTGGTCTAGGAGAAGGAAAACTTCAAACCTGCTGTTAGAGGAGGGTGAATGGAGTCTCTCTGACCCTTGGTTGGCAATCCATTTAGTGATGGTGTCACGATAAAAAACACCCTTGATAGCCCTAGCGAAGCATCAAGAATTCAGCTATTTGACAAGATTATGAACTACACCAATCAAAGTATTGGTGAGTTCAATCTCGGCTGAGGCTGCAAGAAGAGAGATGGAATAGAATCTGCAACGTCCTGACATGGCATCTCGGTTTCAGTCCCTTTCCCGCCGTCGTAACGTAGCTTTCTTGTGTCTTTTCTATAAATAATTTCACGGTAATTGTTCCGATGAACTTTCCTCTATGTTGTTATTTTTATCCTCCTCCCACATAAAAATTGTACATATGGGAACAAGTTAGGACTAAATAGAGACTCTGAGGTACTATGGTGGCTGTAGTTAGAATGGTAAATAAGAATGTGTTGTTTTGGTGTAAGGAATACTGTTGTATATCTGGATCAGTAATCGTGGCTAGCTAAGTTTAAGATAAGACAGATTAAACACCAGCCTTCCCTATCGCCCACTTTTGGCCTTGTGCCACATTTTTGTACTTTTCAAAATAAATATTACTTTCCTCTATGGTACCTAGACGTTATGAATTTAAGTGCAGTACTAGATTGGCGGCAAGGTCTCATTATTTTACTGTTGAAATGGCTTGATGTAACCGTAAGTTCTATGCTAATAGTTTCTTCTCTCGAACTTCTCACTTGTAGAACTCTATTCAGTTTTCTTGTTTTCCAAAGTTCGCTTTTCAAAAGCTTGAATGCAATGTCAATCGTTATCTTCTGTCTTCTTATTTCCTGTTTATTTATTGTTCTCTCTCCTTAATAATGTATTTTTTTTCCGAGGGCGTGCGAATACTGATCTCATTGGCTCCTGGCTACAAATAAAAACTGGATCACACTCACTCCGTCGTTTATAAAAGAAAACGGTTGATGGAATACCCCAGATGTATTACCTACGGGGTTATTGTTCTGGCTAGAGATTACCTTCAAATGCATATAAATTCAAGCAAGCCGATGAGGTGGATTTGAGGTTATTTGGAGTTAAGGTCTGTGAATTAGTGTCATCACCCTTGAAATATTAATAATTATAGTAATATAGATTTTTTTTATAGATGAGAAAAATAATCTGTGGTGAAGTTTGTATCCAGAGAATCTGTGCGTCGTCAGAATTATTAATATAAAATGTCAAAACAATAGTGTTTATATGAACTATAAAATACCCATTGAGAAGAAGAGACTGTTCATTTAGTTATGAAGGGGAGAGGTCAGTACCCAGGTTGTATTCTTACTTTACCAACACCCCGGTTTTTTGTCGTTACTACCGCGTTTATTTAAGCGTGTGTTTGTGCAAAAACAAACAGTCGGGGTCGAAGTCGAAGTTGGAGTTGAATCTGGAATTGGAACTGGGTGAAGTGAGTTGACAAGCAGTCGACCAGAGAGAGAGAGAGAGAGAGAGAGAGAGAGAGAGAGAGAGAGAGAGAGAGAGAGAGAGAGCACAGCATTACGGACTTAGGAAGCGTCTTTCCTTCAGGCAGTGGTTGACCAGTTTTGCCAAAACTGGAGATACTTGTAGGATGATATTCTTCAGAACAGCCATTTGGATTTTGTCCGGACAGGTGATCCGGACTGGAGTCAACGTTTTTGCCAAGTCTGGAAAATTCCTGAGCCAGGATAGAGATACTACATTATGTTCGTCGAGGAGAGGGGAAGTCAGGTAAGGGATGTGCATGGAATGATTTACAATTAAACCTCGCGCAACCATTCACCATCCATTGGAGTGGCAACGAGCAGCGACGTCAGAGGTATGGACGCTCCACTCAGCGATTGCATCATCGAGAAACAACGCGCCGTGGACAGAGGGGATTAAAACTGCGGAAAGCCATCGCCGAGTGTTGGCGCAGTACAGAACGTACACCACGAGTCGACAGAAAGTGTATGAGTGCGTGGGTCGCTTTAAAGCGAGAATAGCAGTTGGGAAAAATCTCACGGACAGATCACATCCGGAGGGTGGATGCCTTCATCAAGGGAGACCGACGAACCACGTCAGCACAAGTGGCCTCAATCGTTGACATTTGCTATGGATTCGCACAAGCAGTAGTGCATGTTGATTTGGGGTACCGTAATGTTTGTGCGCATTGGGTACCCAGACAAGCAGGCGGTGGAGACGTGACTTCGTCAGCAAGCGAAAAGCTTCTTTTTTTTTTTTTTAAAAAAAAGGGACTCGTTGATCGGTACGAGTAGAGCATCGTTGTGTTGGAGGATAACTGACATCTGCATTTGTTCTTCATCAGTGGAAATAAAGGTGTTGCATGGTAATTGCCTTTACATTTTTTTTGTTTACCCTCGTATTCTGTTACGTTGATAAGTGCATGTGGAATCAGGTATGTATTTTTCTCTTCTTGGCTATGTGTAAATCTCCTAAGCTTCAGACAGTTACTGAACTGACATAATCTATCTGGAATTAGGAAGTGAAAGATGTAATATATTCAACAGCGTAGCTTAACTTCGGAAGGTACACGTCATTGTAAAGCGTAGTCTAATTGAATGCAAAGCACGTAATCCAGTCCTGTGATTTATGTATATGTACGTGTTATTACAAGGTTTTCATTGGGAATATATACATGAAAAAGAATTAGTTAGTAAAAGTGGTCATCTAGGCGAGAATAACAAGAAACTGTAATAAAGTGTGGGTGGTTCCAATACGGTAACAAGTAACTGGAATCTTCATTACTTAACATTTTATTTACATCAGTAGGCAGGAGCTGCCCAGCTCTTCACTTTTAAGTCTTGATAAAGTTCTTAAGCGTCTCCGGGTCCTTGTTGCAGAAGAATTATTTTCCACCATCCATGCTCTCTCTGTCTCTCACAGGCTGGATATGGCGAGATTCTCATTACTCAATCGCCACTTCCATGGAAAACGCTCAAACAACATTCCTTGATTCCGCTAGGTCTAACCTTCATGGCTTGCCACTTACATAGCATCAAACCACCCACATTGCCTCTGTATTCCATCAGCGAGAAGTTCCACTCAAACAGCTTCTTCCCGCAAACAACTGCCCTATGAAACAGACTACGTCCCTTCTTATCCATATAAACTGTCCTGAACGTAACCTTCAACTTTGAGTGCCCCCACCTCGGGAATTGTACAGGGTGAACCTTACTGTCAAAAAAAATATAATAACACAAATAAAAGTATTTCGTCAGTTACTCTCGGTCAGTTATCATACGGCCCGCAATTGAATGTTGTCCTTACATTCTCCGACTGTGATGTTTGAGAGACTGTCTAAAATTACTCTGGGGCAGTACTTTATATATTTATGTGACCACTAGTGTAGTCTCTAAGTTTGAAGGGCTTACAACCACTTTCACGTTGAAACACCGATTTGCATACGATCACTGGAGTTAAGCAACGTCAAGCCTGGCCAGTACCTAGATAGATGACCGCTTGGGAATAAAGATAATTTTTCTCTGCTTGTAGAAGCAAGAGTGAAGCAGGAGCGAAAGTTTTCATTTTACCACCATCGTATTTGTTAAAAATCACCGCTCCAAAACCGTAATCACTAGCATCTGACGCTATTATAATTTTTGATTTTGGATCGTAGTGCGCTAACGATAAATCAGACATAAGACTTTTTTTTTATCTCGTCAAACGCTTTTTGACATTTATGATGCCAATTCCACTCCCTTTTTTTTCAGTAGATTATTGATTGGAACTGTCGAATTATGTATATTATGTACACAAATTCAATAATAATTAACCAGTCTTAAAAATGCTTGTAACGTATTTACGTTTGTTTGTGTAGGCGTATTTCTAATTGCATTTGTCTTCGACTGGTCTGGTTGCTTACCATTTTTATCAATAAATCGACTCAAGTATTTTATTTATGGTAAAAACAATACATATTTTTCTTCACTAAGCTTGAATCTGTATTCTCTTAGTTTTAACATAATTGTTTTGACATGTACAACATGTTCTCCTTTCGACACACTCTTGATCAAAATATCGTCCAGATACGCCACTGCGAAATCCCAATTTGCCAGCATGGTATCCATGGCTTCTTGAAAAATAGTTGGTGCCTCCTTTATACCAAAAGGAACTCGATCAAGCTTATATAAACCTCTGAGCGTATTTATAGTCGTTAATTCAGAACATTGATTTTCAATCTGAATTTGTAAATATCTGAGAGATCCAGTTTTGAAAATATTTTTTGGGACTTCGTAAAAGGTAATTGTGTGTTTCGGGACAACTATTTAATTCAGTAGAAACACGAATATTGTCATTTTTATTTCTTTACGTACATCACTGCTGCCACCCATTTCGAATCGTTTACTTTCTGCAATACACCAGTTCTTTCTAGTCTGTCCAGGTCTTCATTTCTTTGTGAATGGTATGCCCCGTTACGGTATAAATAAGGCGTTGAATCATTTTTACTTGTAAATTCGCCTTGAATTTTGAACTCCGACCCAGTTCATCAGACAGAATATCAGGAAAACATTTTTAAAAATCTTCCTTTAGTTTTTCTCTCTCATGTTTTAAACTGTTCGCTTGTCCACTTACATTTTTACAAAAAAGCGTTTATCGGCAAATCTGGTAGTTCAGATAGTTCCATCCAGTTCGTACCGAATAGATTCGTCGCATTTCTTAGAACATAAGCTTTTGTTTTCACCTGCTTATTTCGAAAATAAACATCAAAGCTTAATTTGTAAGGCCATTTTAATAAAGATTTTCCAATTTCTTTCCATGTGTTTTTATTTACTATTGAAATGTCAATACTCGTAACATTTTTACTCCCACATTAGTGATTTGTTCGTTAACAAATTTTCTTTTGTTTCGTGTGTTTTATTTTATTTTATTTTTTTTTGTCGCAATATTGTGTATTAATTTCTTCCTGTGAAAATTTGTTCTTGGTTTAGTTCTGCAGTGTGACTTGATATAACCTTTTTTAGCACAGTTGTAGCACTCTGATTTTTCCATAGGCAATCTCGTCCTGGGTAAGACGTTAAACTACATCCGCGTCCTGGGTAAGACAATAAACTACGTCCAGCAGCAAGGCCTCTGATCAGGAGGTTTTGAGGAGCGTGGAACCACTTCTTAATTGCCGGTGTTTCCGGGTCCACTTTAACCGGGGGTGGTAGCGCCTGTTAGGATCCCAGCAAGGGGCAAATAGTTAACTATTACCAGAAATACTTTTTTGAAAAGAATTATTACCAGCAATATAATTTTAAAGGAAAAATATTACCAAAAACAGATTTTTGACAAAAAAAAAAAAAAAAAAAATTGTCGGCATAAAATAACCCATTTAGGTGTTGATATGCTATAAAACAAAATAAACCAAACCAATCTAAACCTGTTATAAACATATTCTATTCATACGAATCTATCCTAAAAATGTTGTCGGCAAAAAAAAAAAACAAAATAAACCAAACCAATCTAAACCTATTATAAACATATTCTATTCATACGAATCTATCCTAAAAATGTTGTCGGCATTAAATAACCCATTTAGGTGTTGATATGCCATAAAACAAAATAAACCAAACCAATCTAAACCTATTATAAACATATTCTATTCATACGAATCTATCCTAAAAATGTTGTCGGCATTAAATAACCCATTTAGGTGTTGATATGCCATAAAAAAATAAACCAAACCCTAATAAACATATTCTAAACGAATCTATCATAAAAATGTTGTCGGCATTAAATAACTCATTTAGGTGTTGATATGCCCGTAAAACAAAATAAACCAAACCAATCTAAACTTATTAAAACATATTCTATTCATATGAATCTATCCTAAAATGTTGTCGGCATTAAATAACCCATTGAGGTGTTGTTATGCCGTAAAACAAAATAAACCAAATCAATCTAAACCTATTATAAACATATTCTATTCATACGAATCTATCATAAAAATGTTGTCGGCATTAATAACCCATTGAAGTATTGATATGCCGTAAAACAAAATAAACCAAACCAATCTAAACCTATTATAAACATATTCTATTCATACGAATCTATCCTAAAAATGTTGTCGGCATTAAATAACCCATTGAGGTGTTGTTATGCCGTAAAACAAAATAAACCAAATCAATCTAAACCTATTATAAACATATTCTATTCATACGAATCTATCATAAAAATGTTGTCGGCATTAAATAACCCATTGAGGTATTGATATGCCGTAAAACAAAATAAACCAAACCAATCTAAACCTATTATAAACATATTCTAACTATCTATTTGTCTTAAATAACATGCCGTAAAACAAAATAAACCAAATCAATCTAAACCTATTATAAACATATTCTATTCATACGAATCTATCATCTATCCATTAAAAACCCATTGTGGTCGGATATGCCGTAAAATTAATCTAAACCTATTATAAACATATTCTATTCATACGGTTGTCGGCATTGATATGCCGTAAAACAAAATAAACCAAACCAATCTAAACTTATTATAAACATATTCTATTCATACGAATCTATCCTAAAAAATGTTGTCGGCATTAAATAACCCATTGAGGTATTGATATGCCATAAAAACAAAAATAAACTAAACCAATCTAAACCTATTATAAACATATTCTATTCATACGAATCTATCCTAAAATGTTGTCGGCATTAAATAACCCATTGAGGTGTTGTTGTGCCGTATAAACCAAATCAATCTAAACCTATTAAAACATATTCTATTCATACTATTCTATCATAAAAATGTTGTCGGCATTAAATAACCCAATCTAAAATAAAACCAAACCAATCTAAACTTATTAAAACATATTCTATTCATACGAATCTATTCTAAAAAATGTGGTCGGCATTAAATAACCCAGTTAAGTGTTGATATGCCCGTAAAACAAAATAAACCAAACCAATCTAAACCTATTATAAACATAGTCTATTCATACGAATCTATCCTAAAAAATGTGGTCGGCATTAAATAAATAATATGCCATAAAAAAATAAATTTAGGTGTTGATATCATAAAAATGTTGTCCATTAAATAAAACAAAATAAACCAAACCAATCTAAACCTATTATAAACATATTCTATTCATACGAATCTATCCTAAAAAATGTTGTCGGCATTAAATAACCCATTTGTCGTTGATATGCCGTAAAACAAAATAAACCAAACCAATCTAAACTTATTATAAACATATTCTATTCATACGAATCTATTCTAAAAATGTGGTCGGCATTAAATAACCCATTTAGGTGTTGATATGCCGTAAAACAAAATAAACCAAACCAATCTAAACCTATTATAAACATATTCTATTCATACGAATCTATCCTAAAAATGTTGTCGGCATTAAATAACCCATTGAGGTGTTGATATGCCATAAAACAAAATAAACCAAACCAATCTAAAATAAACATATTCTAAACCAAAATCTTAAACCCATTTATTATAAAAAACAAAATAAAACAAACCAATCTAAACCTATTAAACATATTCTATTCATACGAATCTATACTAAAATGTTGTCGGCATTAAAAACCCATTTAGGTGTTGGTATGCCATTAAATAGCCTATTTAAACATATTCTATTCATAGGAATCTATCATAAAAATGTTGTCGGCATTAAATAACCCATTGAGGTATTGATATGACGTAAAACAAAATAAACCAAACCAATCTAAACTTATTATAAACATATTCTATTCATATGAATCTATCCTAAAAATGTTGTCGGCATTAAATAACCCATTTAGGTGTTGATATGCCGTAAAAAAAAAATAAACCAAACCAATCTAAACCTAAAAACATAGTCTATTCATACGAATCTATCCTAAAATGTTGTCGGCATTAAATAGCCCATTGAGGTGTTGATATGCATAAAACAAAATAAACCAAACCAATCTAAACCTATTATAAACATATTCTATTCATACGAATCTATCCTAAAAATGTTGTCGGCATTAAATAGCCCATTGAGGTGTTGAAATGCCATTAAACCTATTATAAACATATTCTATTCATACGAATCTATCCTAAAATGTTGTTTAAATAACCCATTGATATGCCATAAAACAAAATAAACCAAACCAATCTAAACCTATTATAAACATAGTCTATTCATACGAATCTATCCTAAAAATGTTGTCGGCATTAAATAACCCATTGATGTGTTGATATGCCTTAAAACAAAATAAACCAAATAAACCAAATTCATAGGCAATATTTCCTAAGATGTTATTTTCCACACATGAAACAAGGTTTGAAATTCATTTATGCCCACTTTCCCTTAACCTTTACCAATGCACATTCTTTATTTTTGAGTTTTTCAGAATAACGTTTCAAACCTTAACACTTTTTGGTAATCATCTAATATTTCCTGTGGAGATACGTTATTATTATGTTCAATCTTTGCTAAAATTTTCGTTCGTACTTCAGCATTTTTTCCGCTGTTAAACCTTGCGCGAAAATTAATCCCTTGAACATATCTGGAGTCACTTCCTTTAGTTTAAATTATTCACATTCTCTGTGGATGGTACCCGCATATGTGACAAAATATTCATCCTCTTTTCTTTTTGGTTAAATTCAAGCAACTTTATCGAGCATGGAACAAACCCTATTTCACATGGTTTTCTCGGTTACACATAATTACAGTACTTTTCGTAATCTATTGGAGCTATTTTTCTTAACAACAACCTGTTTTTTTAATCTTCTTCCCAACCACTGCATTCCTGACTAAATATTTCTTCATGTCTGCGAAAATACGCAGCAAAAGTCAGTACGTCATCAGAATTGTATACGAATTCTGATATGTTGTTTTTCACCGCGTCTGGTTTAAGAGTCGTCGAAGAGATTTTCTTCAAATCCACTTCCAACAACTCTTGTTGTTTTTGCAATTGTAGCAACTGTTGTTGTTGCTTCTATTGTTGTTGTTGAATTTCAACAACTGGAGCCAAATTTTTCTCCATATCTGTCGCCAGCTATTATAACTTTCAATTCTAAGGTTATAACACACACTCGTACTTGGCATAACGTAATTCTTTAAAGTATTCTCTATATGTAATGCTTAGGATATTGTCGTACGTCTGTTTAGCTGGTATGAAGACTGACCCAAAAATGAATGGTATTTAACCCATTCTCCTCACAAGGAAGTATGTAGCACAAGGCCGTTTTTTTATGTGTGGCGATATCGAGCGCGTAGGTTCGGGCAAAAAACTCCCTTAGACCCCGCATACACGAAGTCGGGTATGTCTACCTCCCAGATAAGACCCTGACCGTAGGCATAGCCTTGTCTGTGTTTCTCTTTCCCTGAAGGCATAGAGTTCGACAAGTCTGTCGCGAGCCTGGAAGCGAACCTGTCTGATTCAGAAGTGACTGGTATTTACCCAATTCTCCACACAAGGAAGTATATGACCCATGGCCGGGTTTTATGTTGGGCAATTCCGCGCCCGTAGGCTCAGGCAAAAAATTCCCCGTCGACCCTACATACACGGGGTCAGGTTTGTCTACCTTCCCAGACGAGACTCTGCCCTTCGGCAAAGCCTCATCTGGGTTCCTCTCTGCCCGAAGGCAGAGTGTTCGACAAGTTTGACGCAAACCTTGCAGAGAACCTGCCTGACGTAAATGCGACTGGTATTTACCAACCTCCCCATAGGATGTGGCACAAGCCCGATTTTTGTGTGAGATGAACTCGGGCCCGTAGAGTCGGGCCCAAATTCCCCGTAGACTCCGCATACACAAGGTCGAGTTTGTCTACCTCCCCAGAGGAGACCTTCAGTCTCAAACCTAGCAAACCATTTATTCAATCTCTCTTGGTAGGTTACGCCCTGTTTTTCTCTGTCCCCCTTACCTTAAATCTGTCCTGTGACTATCACGTTTTTCATTACTATTCCCAAAATTTCTTACAATCTAAAAATATTTTCTGCCTTAAAATAACATTCAACATGCGTAAAAACAATCAATCAATCATTTATCTGTGCAATACCGGATATATATGAGGTCACATATTTCTGTATTCGGCGGTCGGGATTAACTCTAGATCAACCGTACACCTGAGATCCTTTAACGGTGTGGTTTGAAATATTATTTCTATAATACTACAGAACATTGTCTGAACAGCGCAGAAATGCGATGGTTGGTTTTTACCTCGTACACAACGGCTTGGCGAACGATTTGGCTACAGAAGAAACACGACCCTAGTTTACATTATTTACATTATTCGGACTATTGTCCTCATCTTTGTCACCATATTTATTACAACGTTCCAGCCTTCTTCAGGTAGTTGGAATGTCGAACTGAACGCTCACTGGGGTAGACTGTTCACGTTCCACGTGCCATGTTTAATGGATGTTAGTTATCTCCTGTTAATTTCCATATTATCTTTATAATACTACAGAACATTGCCTTAACCGGGTATTGAACTCACACTCTTTGGGTCCTGTCATATGCGAACCAGTAATAAGGAGTGCCAGAGAAAAGCAATGATAACAACAAAGTTGCAATATGAGCTCTGGTAAAAACATGCAATGATAACAGCAAAATTGCAATATGAGCACTAGTAAAAATGGTTGCTGAAGACATTAAGTTTATAATACCCAGAAATTCATACTCAGATGTCCTCAAGGACACATGGCACAGTGGATAAAGGTGTTGGTTAGATCCAGTAACTGATAACTGACTTCCATTAAACATGGCACATGGAACTAGAACAGTCTAACCCAGTGAGCGAAATAAAGGGTTCAGTTCGACATTCCAACCACCTGAAGAAGGCCGGAACGTTGTAATAAATATGGCGACAAAGATGAGGAGAATAGTCCGGATAATGTAAATAATGTACATAATACCTCATCTCAGAAATATAGACATACCCTAGTTTGATTAAAAACAATCAAACAATTTAACTCTCCAGCAAATATTTCAAATGAAACGAGATCTCTATAGAGACTGTCCTACCACTAAGATTACGAGCACCGAAGAATGAAGAAAATTAATTCATTGACGTTTTGTCGTTATTATTTTATTTATTTTGCAAATAAGCTTCATGAGCAGTAAATATCAACTGTGAGTGTCACAGGCAATGGTAAGGGGAAGGAGACACAGGAAAATTGACATTGACGTGTTTATCTGGACTAGCATGCAGGAAAAAGTGGGAAAAAATGATCGCTTATGAATAAAAGATGTCGGAAAATATTCTCTCATCGTTAAAAAAAGAAACCGATATGAAAGGACTGAAATACATTAGTTTGCATACAAATAACTAAAGTCGCACACACACACACACACACAGAGAAAGACGCATTCACCTATGAGGAGAGGACCCTTTATACCCCTGGGTCCCTGACAGGTAGATTTCAGCGGAAGATAGACAGGCGTATCTTCAAGCTAATCTTCGCGAAATGATGTGGGTTTTTTGCTGCCTCAGTTTTCCAGATTATGAAGGTTTGATTTGAAAAACAGCCTTCAATTTATAGCTTTTAACTGAGATCGATTAACGTTGATTGCTTTGTCTGTTTAACGCCATATCAACACCTCATGGGTCATTTAATGCCGAAAATTTAATTTTCTTGAGAGCTTGGAAGTAATAAAAATATGTTCTTCTGCTTTCACAATTGAATACATGGTAGATAATACTCAGCTTTTGTGCATATATAATGTTTCCGTGGGCATAGTCACTAGAGGCTTACAGCTACAGTACGTTGAAACACCGGTTACCGCGCGATCACCGAAGTTAAGCAGCGTTTGGTCTGATCGGTACCTAGATGGGTGACCGCTTAGGAATACCAGCTAAAATGTGGATGCAGGTGCGTGTGGTGTAATGTCTAATGGCTCGGAATTTTTAATCAGAGAGCCGAGTTCCAAGACCAGTTGGGTTCGTTATATTCACTTACGCGCAAAGCTATGAGTCCACCTCTTCTCCCCAACTATGGGTTAATTAGTAAAACTTGTGTCACCAAGCCATTATTATCTTCAAAAATAAAATAAAATTGTATAGAAAATATAAAATAACCTGAAAATCGTTGAAATGGCGCTAAACAAAACCAACCAACCATCAGAATTACTTGAGGCGGTGATAAGGTTTCGTTTTGTTGAATAAAAATGTGATAGATGTTATTCTGCTTTCACAATTGAATACATGGTAGATAAAACTCAGCTTTTGTGCATAGACATGTTTGTGCGGACACGATTACACGAGCCGGAGATATATCTGTTTTATGACATAGTTTTCTTGAACTAAGCTACTCTTGTAAAATCCCGGTGTGGCACCACGACGTAAGGTAATGGTTAGCAAGCGTGTCTTGCTATAGCAATTACAACTGAGTAGTGAGTTCGATCCTCACTGGGTGCCCCATACACTTTCAACCTTGTGCCACATCTAAGCTACGCTTAGAAAATAACCATATTGGGGTGCCCGGAGGCACTTCGATGTGGTGTAATGGTTAACAAGCTTGTCTCGCTAAATCAGTTACGACTGAATAGTGAGTTCGATTCTCACTGAGTTCTTCAAACTTTCGACCTTGTGCCACATTAAATCTATGTTTAAAAAACCATTAACGGAACTGCGAATTGGGGTAATGGTTAACAAGCTTGTCTCCCTAAATCAAGTAGGGAGTAGTGAATTCTATTCTCACTGTGTGCCCCAGTTTTTCGGCCTTGTACCACATCTAAGCTGTGCTTAGAAAATCGCCATATTGTGGCGCCTAGTTTCTTTGTCTTGGGTAAACCGTAAAGTCTGGGTATATTTGGGTGGTATTCTTTCAGTCCCTCCCAATATTTCTCCTCGTTGGTAACTAATTTTCTAATGGATTTATTGAATTTCTGTGTCTCAGTGGCAATAATATGTTCTTGAATTTTCTCATGAGGGAATAATTACCGCGACAATTAATATAAAGACCGAAATTTATCCTATCACAGAGATAGGTTCTTTTCGGCAATATTTGACTTTATTATAACATACAGGCTGTCCATAAAGTTCGTGTGCACTTTAAACAATTTATAACTTTATTTGTATTTGCGATAGAAATAATCTGTAAAAAATGTTATAAAGTTTAATGTACCGAGTTTTAAGTATAGCTAAAATAACTAAAGTCATTTCAGGTATTACTGTAAATCAGTTGGCAAATGTTTTCCGTGAACTGCAAAATCGTATTACCCTTTGTATTGCTAATGATGGAGGACATGTGGAAACTTAAATAAAATTTCAATAAAACTTTAAAAAGTATAGATTGACTTCTTTCTAATCCTTTTTCACAAATTATTTCTATCGCAAATACAAATAAAGTTATAATATTTTTTAAAGTGCACACGAACTTTGTGGACACACTATATTTTTCCGAAATTTGTATATAGGGCGCCTACAATTATTGGGAGGATTTCAAGTAAGCTCCGACTTCAAAATGTTTGAGAACGACTGTGTTAGACACTCATACGTTGAAAACCAATGGATAATCATCATCTCTCTTTTATATATATATATATATATATATATATATATATATATATATATATATATATATATATATATATATATACAGTAGCGTCCAAAACTAAGGGACAAAATTTTAAAACCTAATATTTGTTAGAAATAATAACTGTGAAAAGCTGAAATTTTGACAACTGGTAGTCGTTATCATCCATAATAACATACTAAAATTTGAATCATTTGCAAAGGATAGAAAAAGAATTATAACAATTATTTATTTATTTTCAAAATAGAATCGTCCAAAAGTAAGGGACAAAATTGAGAAAAACAATGTAAACAGTATGCTATATTCAAATTTTTGATTTCCTCTAAAGAATAAGTCTTACGTTTTTATAAACGTTGCATTAGCCGGCACCATGGCGAAACGCCAAAAACTTGATTACTCTGTGAGACAAGCTATTGTGAAGCTACACAAGGAAAAGCACACCATTAGAGAGATTTCAGAGAAAGTGAAACGTTCCAAGAGTGTTGTAGACAGGGTTGTTAAATCCTACAATGATACTGGCAAAATAGTTAGTGCTTTTAAAACCGGCAGACCCCGCAAAACTTCGGCAAGAGAAGATCGAATAATGCAGCGTATGTCATTAAAGGACTGTTTTAAGTCTTGCACAGAAATTAAAAGGGTTATGAATAGTACCCCATGTGTTAATGTGTCAAGACAGACTGTTTGTAGACGACTGCAAGAAATAGGGCTGTTTAATCGAACCCCAGGGAAGAAACCACTTGTTAGTTCGAAGAATAAGAAGAAGAGATTAGAGTTTGCAAACAGGTATGTAATTTGGACATATGAAAATTGGGCAAAAGTATTTTTCAGTGATGAAAGCAAGTTTAATTTATTTGGAAATGATGGAAAAAACAATGTAAAGAGACGTATTGGTGAAAGATTAAGTGCAAAGTGTACTAAGAAAACTGTCAAGTTTGGGGGCGGAAGCGTCATGGTATTTGGAATGTTTTCTAGCCAAGGTACAACGCCTGTTGTCCGGTTACAAACTCGTGTAAACCCGCAGATCTATAAAAACATTGTTCAAGATCATGTTGTGCCAATCATACAGAATTCAGGTTTCGATAGGGCTACCTTTATGCAAGATAATGCCCCATGTCACAAGGCAAAGGTGGTAATGAGTTACCTTAGCGAGCAAGATTTGGAAATTATGGATTGGTCACCGCAAAGTCCTGACTTAAATTCAATAGAAAATCTTTGGAAGACCTTAGGAGTGAAAGTTATGGAAAGAAATCCCACTAACACGGAGGATTTGTGGGTGAAGCTTCAAGAAGAATGGTCTAAAATTAGTATCCATGATTGTCAAGAACTCGAAGATGTGCAGCTGTCATTGAGAGCAAGGGCTCATTTACTAAATATTGATTGTACATGTATTTTATTGTTTTTTTACCGGTTACATTGTTTTTCTCAATTTTCTCCCTTACTTTTGGACGTTCCAAATTTGAAAATAAATAAATAATTGTTATAATTCTTTTTCTATCCTTTGCAAATGATTCAAATTTTAGTATGTTATTATGGATGATAACGACTACCAGTTGTCAAAATTTCAGCTTTTCACAGTTATTATTTCTAACAAATATTAGGTTTTAAAATTTTGTCCCTTAGTTTTGGACGCCACTATATATATATATATATATATATATATATATATATATATATATATATATGTATGCATATATATATATATATATATATATATATATATATATATATATCTTTTCCATCCTTAACGCAGAACAATACGATTGGATTAGAAATCCATTCATGGAAACTTCATATGATTTTGGTTTAACATTAACTGAAGATGAAGAACTGGCAACTATATCCATTGATCCAGTGATTAAACATAATGAATTGTCTCTTGAAGCTTTTTGGGTTTCTATAAAAGAAAAATATGTGTCAATATCTAAAAAACACTCTGGCCATTTTACTAAAGTTTGCAACATCATATTTATGTGAATTATGCTTTTCTGTTCTCACCAAAATTAAGTGCCAAAAGAGAGCAACTCTTCAATGTATTGACTTGGAAATAAGAGGTTGTCTATCAAATATACACCTAAAAATTGGAGAAATCCAGACTCATCAGGCACATGTTTCTCATAAACACAAGAACGAATAAAATTATCTTTCATTATATATATATTTATTTATTTCATTATTTCTTTTCTGCAATATTTGACTTCATTATAAAATATTTTCCCGAAATTTGTATACAGTACGCCTACAATTATTGGTAGGATTTTAAAAAAAAAGGCGTTAAAAAAGCGAAGTTCTTAGGGTTTAACGATAACAAGAAACCATGCATAATAAGAAGAAAGAAAGAAGGAAAGTAATGATAAAAAGGAAGATAAAAGAGACAATAAAGTCTTCGTGCGTTTAACGTCTGCTGCAGTGAAATAGAAAATGCCGATTTTGAATCATTTCATTTGCAGAAATTTACTTTAAATCGTGACCTGCATTCATATTGATGATCTTTATTGCAATATTTTGTCAAGCTCAAGTATTTCATGATCCTTTACCATCACTGACTGTTAAGACAATATCCTGCAAAAATGTAGACCGATATTAAATATGCAGATAACCTAACTCTCACTGTAGACGCCATTACGAATTCCACAGTTCTCCTACATCATCTTAAACATGCTGCCAACGATGTTGAATTCTATATCAATGACAGAATTCATTGGCTTCAACAAGCAATGTTCAATACAATCTGTTTCAGGTGAATCAAAAAAAATCTGTCGAATCTTTTACATACCTGGGAGCCTAAATAGATTCTACTGAATTCGCATAGTTAAAGCCTGGGCCGCTTTGAATAGAATGAATGTAGTTCTGAAATCAGATCAACCAGACAACCTCAAACGGAGATTCTTTCGAGCCACTGTAGAGGCGGTGTTAATTGTTGGTACCATTGATTGGACATTAAATTACACCCTAAGCTTGATGGAACCTACATAGATATAATAAGAGCTATACTTGATATCTCTATGCACCAGGCGCTAAGGTTCCATGTATGCAACGCATTGCATGCCTTACATTTTTTCAAAGATAAATCATTTTGTGTAATATAAAATTAATTATTGATAATTTTCACTATCCTCTTTGACTTGTATTTTTTTTTGTATTTCTCCATTTCTTCATTTCTTAGGATCATTGTTACAAGCGATATTATTTAGGAAGCGTGAGCATAGAAACTGACTGTTGCTTAGCGAGAAAAGACGTAAATAAAAGCAACGAGTTTACCAGCTTTTTTTTAGTAGGGCGCATGAGAGACAGAACATAATAGTGAGTGGTTGAAAGAGATACAGTCACCAAAAAGCAGAAATTCTTTTGTTTGCGTGAAAAAAAGTCTTTAGCCTTCTCTGTTTTATTATTCCTTTCGAGCTGGATGCATGAAAAAAGAGAGACAGAATTAGGAGGCGGGGTCACAGAGAGAAAGCCTCCGAAAAGCAGAAATTCTTTTGCTTGCGTTCCAGCCACATTAAGACAGCAGACACTACTGAAACTTCCTACTGAAGTGATGGTGTTTTTATTGCGTGCGTCTGAAATCACAGACTCACCTATTCAAAGAATTATAGTTGGACAGATTTAAACGAAAAAAATTGTATTATTCGGTTCTGAAGAGTATATAGTCTCACATGAAAAGTTCTTTTCCTTACTGGCTTGTAAAAAGTGTTAACCCATGGAGAGTATTCTTGAACCCTTCTTAAGACCAGGATTCAATCATTTGACCATTACCCAGAAAGGTTTTGACCAATTTATACGTGAAGCGAAAAGGATCAACCGGCATTGTCTATTTTGCGTGATTAAAAATTTTCATCCGTTTCAATGGTATAAGATTTAATTTTAAACGTTCAGAATTATTTTTTAAAGTTATGTAAAAAAAATTCTTGATAATATTGTATATTATTTCATTAAACATGTTAAATTTTGTTAAAGGACATTTTTTTAAAAAAATCACTGAAATACCTAATTTTAAAATTAAACTGAAATTATTTAAATTCAAATTTCATGTATTAATATTGGTGTTATTTTAAAGAAAAAAGATTGGATTTTATGTTAAAAGAACATTTTGGTAATTAAAACAATTTAAATTAAAACAACATGCATTTAGTTTACATCAAAAAGGGTATCAAGTCTGAAGAGGACCCTGTTGGTAGAAGCGTCTTTTCTCATATTAAAATTAGTTCACATCACATTCGCAGATGGTTGTGGTGGGGAGGCCATTAATGTTCCTGCGCGCAAAGTGAGGTTCTCCTTTTCCCTCTCCACTTTGGAGATTAGCCTGAACAATGGACTGCATGCCCTGGCACCTAAGTCACACCTTCGCCACTGCCATGCAGCCATCCCTGATATTTATACAATCTTACGACTGAATGCTCTTTGCAGGACACTGTTGTGAGCAAAACAAGAACTCACAAGTGATCTACTGCTCTGGAAACCTAGCAATGGAGCAAGACGGGTTGGTCACCCAGCAATCACCTACATTGACTTGCTATGTTATGACACAGAATACCGCCATAATGACCTTTCGACCTTGATGCAGGACCGTGATAGTTAGCGTGATGGACTCGGGAATGTCCGAGATAGCTCGACCGAATAAAATAATAAAATGAAGTAATTTAACGATGCAACAGGAAAGTTTTCGCGGGCATTTTATAGCCGTGAAACTCGGAAAGAGCTTATTGAATACATTATATTAAGAATTATGATTGATCGTAAAAATCAAATAGGAAATATGTGATATCTTCGTGGGTACAGCTTGTGCATAAAATGATTTTATGCAAACTAGATTTTGTCATACAACAACGTCTTAAAAAAAAAAAAGAACAAATTTAAGATCAGTTAGAAAAATAGAAAAATAATAAAAAAATGACGTCAAAAATTAACCTCTTTTTAGATATCCCGGGTGTAACAGCAAAATTGTCTAAATCGTGGGATAAATTGTCATTCCTCAAAATTTTTAATATGTAAAAAACCCCACTAAACTGGGTTTCTTTTTCAGATAAGACGTATAGCCATCTTGGTACTATTTGTCGTAAGAATCACTGAAAAAAAATCACTTTATTATTCAGCTAAAAAGTGAACAGGTTAAAATCGTTTTGTGCCAGACCCACTATGTGTTGCCAACTGAACAATGGTAAGACGAAAAAGATCACCCAGGCCTTCAGTAATGGTACCAACATTCATACTCTGGCTTCCATCTTCAATGTCCATTCAAGAACCATCAAGAGAACGGTGAATAAGTTTAAAAAAGAGGGAACAATATGGAGGAAAACTGGATCAGGAAGACACAACACAAGATACCTCCCACATATAAAACTGACATGAAGTGGAACGATTATATTGAATCAATTGCTAGGTCTGCAGCTGAAAAGGTTGGTTCACGGCGCCGTGCTAGACAATTTTTTCCCGCCAGAATCTACCTTACCTATTTATAAGACTACCATTCGTCCATGATTTAAATATTACTTCCACATATGGTCGACTCTGTTATAGATAGGATGTAACAGAAAAATTGTCCAAATCGTGTAACAGAATGGGATAATTGTCCATCTTACAAAATGTTTAATATCTAAAAAATCACTAAACTAATTGAGTTTCTTTTTTCCAGGTGTTCAGATAAGACGTTTAGACATCTTGACACCATTTGTCGTAAGAATCACAGAACAAACTCTTTGAGTTATTATATTCCGTGCTAAAGGAATAAATACTTAATACCAAGTGGATAATAGAAGAAAGGTTTATTGTACACAACCAGTACAATATGAAATACGGCACAGTTATACACATAAGTCAATCTAGTAGCGAGTGCTACTAATTGGAAGGTCGAACCTGCTTGCATCGTCTCTCTCTCTCATTCTTCTCTCTCCCCTCTCTCGTAGACAGTAGACTTTATAGGTACTTACTACCTATAGTGTAATCATTCATAAGGGTAACTGGTTATTCCATCACATCAGTTATTCAGCTAGAAAGAGAAGAGTTTAAAATCGTTTTGTGTCTGACCCACTATGTCTACCCAACTGAGCAATGGTAAGACAAAAAAAAAATCATCCAGGTCTTCAGTAATGGTAGCAAAATTCATACTCTTCAATAATGGTACCAACATTCATACTCTTCAAATTCCATTCAAGAGCCATCAAGAGAACGGTGAATACGTTTAAAAAAAGAGGGAACAGTAGAGAGGAAAACTGGATCAGGAGGTCACAACAGGAAGAGTTTAATAGTTTTTATAAAAACCTCGGAGAATTCCAATAAGGTATCTTTAAACAGTTCTAAGATACGACGGTGCAAAGCTTCATCTAACAATTGAACAATTTTGTTGATGCACGTTGGACAATTTTGCTGTTACACCAGGTATGTGATTTCTGTAAAGAAATTCAAATTAACTATCAAACGTGTGGATACCACAACAGCGAAACTCCGTGTCAGGAAAGCTAAGGTAAACATAATTCTATTGGTTGTTATTAATCCTCTCTGTTAATATTGTGCATTTTAATTATAAATACTATTTGTATGAAAGCGTTATTCTCTAGAAACAATATGGCGGACTGTTTTTTTCATTTTTTTATTTTCTTTTCCTGTTTTGTATTTATCGAAACAAAGTCTTTTTCTAATACCCAATTATTCTTTGATTAATGCCCGAAATTGTTTCAAACGAGTAAATCACGTCGTCACAGTACGTTTCAATAAAGTTGGTTATTATCAATACTCTAGTAATAATGTGTATGTTCATGGAGTACGTAATACACTGTGAGTTTAGATAAGGCAACAATTCTGTACAAGCAACCTTAAAAATCAGTGTTATTTATGGGATGGATTGTTTAAACGACAAAAATTGATGAAGATGGCCGGAAAGTTTTTGAAAAGGGGATCTCAGCCAAAATGAGAAAATGAAATAAAGGAAATGAAAGAAAGAGGACATGAAGAAAAGAAAAAAGAAAAAAAAATGAAATAAAGTAGAAAGAAAGGAAGAAAGCAATGAGAAAATACAGAATGGAAAGAGAATAAAGAAAGAACGAGAGAAGGAAAGAAAGAGCATAAGAAAAAAGAAAGAGGGGAAAGCAGAATGTAAAAGACAGAAAGAAAGAAAGAAAGAAAGAAAGAAAGAAAGAAAGAAAAGAAAAGAAAAGAAAAGAAAAAAGAAGGAAAAGCCGAACGAAAGAAAGGAAGATAGAGGGGAAATAGACAAACAGAAAGAAAGACAGAAGGATAGATAGAAATAAAGAAAAACAAAACCGAAAGAAAGGCGGGCAGGCAGGCAGAAAGAAAGAAAAGAAAGAAAGAAAAGAAAGAAAGAAAGGCCACGGCAGGCAGGCAGAAAGAAAGAAAGAAAGAAAAGAAAGAAAGAAAGAAAGAAAGAAAGAAAGACAGGCGGGCAGATAGATAGAAAGAAAGAAAGAAAGAAAGAAAGAAAGAAAGAAAGAAAGAAAGAAAGAAAGAAAGACAGGCGGTCGGGCAGGCAGGCAGAATGAAAGAAAGAAAGAGAGGCAGGCAGGCAGGCAGGCAGAAAAAGAAAGAAAGAAAGAAAGAAAGAAAGAAAGAAAGAAAGAAAGACAGGCGGGCAGGCAGAAAGAAAGAAAAAAGACAGGCAGGCAGGCAGGCAGGCAGAAAGAAAGAAAGAAAGAAAGAAAGAAAGAAAGAAAGAAAGAAAGACAGGCGGGCAGATAGAAAGAAAGAAAGAAAGAAAGAAAGAAAGAAAGAAAGAAAGAAAGAAAGAAAGAAAGAAAGACAGGCGGTCGGGCAGGCAGGCAGAATGAAAGAAAGAAAGACAGGCAGGCAGGCAGAAAGAAAGAAAGAAAGAAAGAAAGAAAGAAAGAAAAAAGAAAGAAAGAAAGAAGGCAGACAGGAATAAATAAATAAAAGCAGAGCAGATGGGGGGAAAAATAGACAGCCAGAAAGAAAGATAGAAATAAAAAAAAGAAAGAAAGATATAATGAAAGAAAGAAAAACTAAGAAAAATAGAAAGAAAAAATAGAAATAAAGAAAGAAAGAGAGAAAGAAGGGCCGAAAGAAATGCAGAGAGCAAGAGAAACCCCGAAAGAAAAGCAAAAGAAAAAGAAAGATGAAAGAAAGAAAATTGCACAGAAATAAAGAAAAGCAGAAACAAAAAAGATAGAGACAGACTGAAAGCAAGAAAGAAAGGGAGAAAGAAAGAAAGACAGAAAAGAAAGAAAGAAAGAAAGAAAGAACGGAAGAATGAAAATAGAAAAACAGAAAAAAAAAACGACAGAACGATAGATAAAAAACTGAACTGAAAGAAAAAGAAAGAAAGAAAGAAAAAAAGAAAAGAAAGTAATCAATGTTTTGTCCAACAAAAATTAGCTACTCGACCTCCACCCACAAAAAAAAAAAGAAAGGCGGTGAGTAATCATGACGACATGAGGGAGATGGAGGAGGAGTAGAAGAAGGAGAAGTAGGAGGAGGAGGAAAAAAAGAGCGCTACACAAGAAGATGTTAGGAATGAGCCAGGAATGAGCGGAGGAGCGGGAAGGGGACTGCAGAAGTCATTCGGTGCAAGTGATATTGGGTTCGACGTACAAAAATACGCACACTGATTCTCACACGTACGTCATGTTATTGCACCGGTGTACTTATCTATGTAAGGATACTTTGATAAACTGTTCAAACGCAGATGCTTTGCATACGTACACGGTAGACGTCGGGTGGGTGGTGTCTGGCGTTGGGTGTCAACCAATCACGCAGATCAGTCTTTAAATTACGGACACAAATAGGATGA